>JBAMCF010000806.1:0-14692 GCA_037075285.1 Drosophila lutescens | reverse complement strand
ATAGAGCCCTGCATGAATGGATTCAATGAATTATTTTGAATTTTTTTCATAAATGTGAATGAATTAATTTGAATTTTGAGTTTAATAGAATCGAATGAATGAATGAAAGGCATGAATTCAAAAATAACAACATTTTAAACAGAGGGCCTAGAATTAAATACACATAAAATTCAAAGATTACTTAGCTTCATTCGAATGAATTCATATGTTTCACTGTCATTAAGGAGACGCTCTCACGCTTGGTTTCTGGACCAACTTCTACCTCTGGTTCAACACAAGATACATAAGAGATAACATAGCACTTATGTCTGACGTTATTAGATGTACTTCCATTAAACTTATATGCATTGAAACATTTCCTGCATGCTACCATATCATTTACTTCCTCTCCGCTATCATTTATAATTTTTGCAAAAATGTTCCAAACCTTACTGCGCCCTCTTTTGCTGCAAAATGAAAATTTTCCACTCATAAGCTTTTGCTTAACAATATCAGTCGTCAGTTCATTCTATTAAAAAAATTAACAAAGAAATCTTTATACTTGCATCTGGTTCAAAAAGATAAGCAAAAATATATTCTTTTTCGATTAAAATTACTTACATTTTCGGTCGACATTTTTTCAATTTTTTTCAAAGAATTTTTCGTCTGGTTGTTTTCCGTAGGAAGCAAAAATAAATTCTGACAAATTTTTAAAATTCAGACAGGTCGACTAGATTGATTCATTCATTCATTCAATCAGAATGAATTTGAATGTCATTTAATTTCATTTCAAAAGGTTTTTTGAATTTTGAGTTAAATAAAAATTCAACTCAATTTAAATTCAGTTAAGTGAATTTATTATTGAATTGAATGAGTTCAAAATTTCATGGCACACTACGAAAATTAAAAATTGAATCCATTCATGCAGGGCTCTAGTATGTATGTAGTGGAAAATCCGTTTCAAGGTGTGAAGTGATTTGATCGACAAAGTACTCTAACTGTACTTTTTGAATAACAGTTTGTTTTCAAGTGTTATTTACCTGCATCCTTTTATTATTTTATTTGATATTTCGAGTAAAGGGGTATCAAAAAATCTACTAACAAATATGTGATGAAAAACTTTTGATTCTTAACAAATGAAAATTTTTAAGGTCCTACCCGCCTATACGATGCGCAAAAGACATTTTTTGAAAAAATCGCGTCTTAGGCTCTGCAAATTGGCTTCAAAGTTTATCACCCACACGCACTGTTGCCTTCGATCAAAAATTTTTTTAATCTAGGTGGCATAGATTTCAACAATTCATTTGATGTTTTGATCTTCCTTTTTTTAACCAATTATTCCACGAAATTCTAAAATTTTTAAGAAAACTTTTTTTGCATAAATTTTTTGCTCACTTTTACCTACCATGTGAAGGGGTGATGGGATTTATTTTTTTGGACCGCCCTAATGTCCGTACTATGATACTTGATCCACTATGTTTATTGTTTGCAAATGTAAATTGAGGCTTTTATTTTATATTTGTTGGTTGTCGAAAGTGATAATGAATTGTTTTTTATCCAATCCAAAACGATTTTTACCCGGCTTGCAATCTAGGGAGATTTTTCTTTTGGACTACAAATGCCTAATTTTTGTTAATGTACATTATATCTAACTATTTACAGTACTTTACATTACAATTGGGACATTATTTTCCGAAATTTTTTTTTCGAATCATTTAAAAGTACTTATTCTTAGTAAGCCAAAAAACACATTGATGATGAATAGATCACGCTAAATGGTTTGTAAGACCATTTTCGAATTGGGTTGATAATAATACTCAATTATTTCACAATAAGGAATGAACGGTTTTATTTCATGTCGACTGCTCGTGGTCAGGAACAAGAGAGAGAGCGAGAAATCGTGAGACCAGACCATCTCAAGAAAGAATATCTTACATGCTATAAAATATACCAAATTATAGTGATTAGATATGAGGTTCCTCAACATCCCGGCCCACCCTGAAACTACACTCAAAAAAAAATCGACTAAAATCGCCCTTGGTTTTAGAAAATCGCCTATGAATTTGCTTTACTGGCGATTTTGTCTATATTAAAGAAAGTAGGTTTCTTAAATCAAAGGCATTTTTTTTTTTAATCAAAAGAAAAAAGACTGCAATTTAGAAATTTCTTGCTAGAAAGTAGAAAAATTATTTCTTAGAATTTAGAAATAAAGGTTTTCTAAAAAATAGAAATACGTTTTTTTTTTAATATAGACAAATATTTTCTAATAATGCCCGGTTGTTTCTGTGACGCCACGTCCCCTGGCCTTTTGTTGTTGTTTTTCGTTCTTGTTTGTCATATTATTCGAATTTCCTTTAATTGAGCACATGGGTGGATGATGTATACATTTATGTAAATGCACTTGTAGTTTCAAATTGGAACTGTAATAATAACTGAAACGAGTATACAAATTACAAATTATAAATATAAAAACCCAATAACTTACTATTTTGAGAAAAACATCTTGCTCGCCGCACGCGGGAATCGAACCGCTAACCGCTCGCCTCACAGTTTGCAGTCAAGCACTCTACTAGCTGCGCCACGGAAGCATCGCATGAGGCGCTGTACAAAGTCTATTCACATTTTGTTCTCCTATTTTTTGTCAAATTGATCTGGCTCTCTTCTAGTTATTTCATTTAGTTGTTTATTTAATTTTACTCGTAAATATTTATATATTAATAGTAACAGTAATTGAATGTTTCAAATTTGAAAATCCTAAACATCATTTTTATCAAATTATAACTATTCATGAGTTAAAAAAAAATGCAATACATTTTTTTTTATTAATATGTAAATATTAGGGATAAAAAAAAAAAAAAAAAAAGACAACATGAGTTTTTCGGCTCGACGTGGGATTGAACTCACACTTGCGGCTATAAACTTGAATAACATATACATGCACGCACGCGTTAGACCCCTAGGCTACCAATAAATGAAATTTTCTTCGATTTAAGGCGATTTTTCTTAGGCTTAAAAGATTTTTTCTAAAAAGTGCATAAGAAGGGAATCTGAACAAATAAGGTTACATTTTTTATTTTTTAGAAAAATATTTCATAAAAACAGACACATTTTTTCTGAATGTTAGAAAAATTTTTTTATAATTTTTTCTGTTTTCTAGGAAACCTATATTTCTATTTTGTATAAATATTTATAATTTTGACGGCGATTTTTTTTTTGTTTTTAGAAAAGTTTAGTCTTTTTTTTTCTAAAATCAATGGCGATTTTAACCCTCAAATAAAAAAAGGAAGATTAGAAAAAATCACCTTATAATTTAGAAAAAAAAAGGAGTTTTCTGCATTTCAGAAAAAAAATTCTAAAAAATTCGTTTAATAGAGAATTTTTTCTGAAGTTTAGAAAATGTTTCCTCTTTATAGAATATATTTCTAAAGCACAGTAAATTTTTCTTTTTTCTATATTTAAGAAAAATAATTTTTTGAGTGTAAGTTTCTGAATTAGGCAGAATGGCGATTTTAGAAATGGGTCTAACAGGTTCTCCTGATGAAGTTCGCAGCTTTACGGCGCGTACCAGCCCGTCCTTGCCTGGATAGACTTCAATTACGCGCGCCAAGGTCCAAGCAGCGGGGGGTGTGTTTGAATCCTTGATGATCGCCATATCCCCAGTAGCAACGTTCTTCCTCTCCGTATTCCACTTAGGGCGCTGTTGAAGTGTAGTGAGGTACTCCTGATGCCATCTCTTCCAAAAGCCTTGTAGCATTGCCTGTACATTTTGCCAGTAATCCAGTCGGTTAACTGCGATGTGGCCAAGATCGCCCTCTGGAACTGATGTATAAGGGCGTCCAATCAGCAGGTGTGCGGGTGACAAGTAGGAAACCTCGGTGTCTGACGTAGCGAAGAGAGGGCGTGAATTGACGACGGACTCAATCTGAGCCAGAAGGGTGTGCATCTGCTCAAATGTGAGGATGGAATTCCCGATGACACGACGCAGATGAAGCTTTACGGAGCGAACAGCTGATTCCCATTTTCCGCCCCAGTGGGGTGCGTGCGGTGGTATAAAACTCCACTTGATACCCTCGCTGGCCAACGCTTGGGTTACTTGAGTGTTATGCTGCTGCGACAGGATGAGCTTGTACATATCGTCTAACACCTTCTTTGCTCCCACAAAGTTGCGACCGTTGTCGCTGAAGATGTGGGTACACTTGCCTCGACGGGAGATAAAACGACGAAGTGCAGCGAGAAATGTCTCCGTGCTGAGATCTGTAGCCAACTCCAAGTGAATTGCGGAGGTCACTAGGCAGACAAATAGGCAGATGTATCCCTTTTCCTTTCGTGGATTCCGTCCCTTGTGCACCTTGAGCAGAAGCGGTCCGGCATAGTCGCACCCAGTATTTTCAAATGGATATGCTTGGCGTACCCGAACAGCTGGCAAGTCCGCCATGTATTGATCAGTTGTTTTGTGGCGTTGGCGAAAACATTTGTGACAAGCATGTGTAAGCTTGCGAATCATGTTGCGTGCGCCAACTATCCAATATTGTTGGCGAACGATGACGAAAAGTGCTGTCACACCTGGATGAAGATACATCCTGTGCTCATGTTCCAAAATAAGCAGAGAAATGCGATGATTTTTCGGCAGAATAATTGGATGCTTGACTTCCTCCGGTAGTAGCGAGTTTGAGAGGCGCCCACCTACACGAAGCAGGCCGTTCTTGCAAACCATGGGTGAAAGTGTTCGAAGTGTTGACGAATTTGCGACAGCTTTTCCCCTTTGCAACAGGTGTAGATCGGATGAGAAGCCTTCTTGAGCGTGCCTTAGACAATAAATGCGGGCCTCGCTGATTTCCTCAAACGTGAGTGTGAGACTTGACGGAATCGGTTTCTTCATTCTGCTTCGATTCATAAAGCGAAGAACGTAAGCAGTGCAGCGAATCAGCTTGGTCCAGGAAGAAACTCGAAGCGATAGACACTCAATCGGGGACGCTTCAGGTTTAGATTCAATACGGCTGCATAGTGAAGAGGATTTCAGCCCATCCATTATGGGCGTGTCCAAAATTGTGTTGAGATTGTTGCCACTATGCAGCTTTGAAGCAAGCAGATCGTTGAGGTGTAGCCAATGTGGACCCTTCCACCACAGCTCATAGCTCATGAGATTGGCTGCTAGCATTCCCCTCGATGCGCAATCTGCAGGGTTATCCTTTGAGCCAACGTGATGCCATGCGCTGCGTGGTATGACATCCAGGATCTCCGAAGTACGGTTGGCGATAAAGGTTTTGAGCTTTGATGGGGTGTGCGACAGCCACGAAAGGACGATCGTGGAATCGCACCAAGCATGCGCAATTATGTCCTGGTGATGTAAGCCTTCTTTAACAGTTCGGAGAAGGCGAGTGAGCAATAGCGCTCCACAGAGTTCCAGCCGAGGAAGACTTTGTTGCTTTAGTGGCGCAACGCGTGTTTTAGCTGCCATAAGTGACACCAAGCAGGTGCCGTCTGCGTTGCTTACACGGCTGTATACAACAGCGGCATATGCCTTAATAGACGCGTCTGAAAATCCATGCAATTCGATTTTTCCCGATTCGTTATGTACATAACGTGGAATCCTTAGGTTGGTTATGTAGTTTATATCGTCGCGACAGGTCTGCCACCACTCAGCCAGCTTCGGTGGGAGTTTTGAATCCCAGTCTAGGTCAAGTAGCCAAAGTTCTTGGAAAAGGATTTTGAACTGTACTACCACAGGCGCCAGGATACCTAGAGGATCAAAAATGCGTGAGACATCTGACAATACTTGCCGTTTAGTAGCTTCTGGCTCCGTAGAAAGTGAAGCTTTGTAGGACAGGACGTCGTCTTGGGGATTCCAATGCATTCCTAAAACCTTAACCGCACTGGTTATTGGAAGCTCGTCTTGTCTGGTGTGGCTGAGACGGCTGCTGTTGGACACCCATTTGCCAAGCTCAAGCTTAGCCTTGGACATCAGCTGGATGAGTTCGTCGCGGCGGCTAAGTAGTTCGTCTTCAGTTTCTGCGCCAGTGAGGACATCGTCTACGTAAAAGTCCTCAAGCACAATTTTTGATGCTGTGGGAAACTCGTCCTGGTGGTCTCGCGCAAGTTGTTCCAGTACTCTGACAGCAAGAAACGGTGCACAGCTTGTTCCATAGGTAACTGTGCAGAGTTGAAAGTGTTGAAGAGGCACATTCGGGGAATCTCTCCATACGATCCGTTGAAAGTTGCGGTGCTTAGGGGCAACCCAGATCTGGCGAAACATTTTGACTATGTCCGCCGAAAACACAAACTTGTGCATTCGAAAGCGAAAGCATACGTGAAAAAGGTTACGTTGAATGCTGGGCCCAATGTGTAAGACGTCATTAAGAGCGTGACCGTTTACGTCTTCAAATGAGCCGTCAAATACCACGCGCAGCTTCTTTCCTAGAACTGGGTGGTGTGGCATGTAAAACGTTTTGGCTGATGTATTGCATTCTTCTGGGGCCAGCTTACGCATGTGACCTAGGCTTAGATATTCGTTCATAAATTTTGAATACTGCTTGCGTAGCTCCATATCACGCTGTAGGCGACGTTCCACAGCATAGAAGCGTGAGACAGCGCCCTGCAGGCTGTCTCCAAACTCTTGACATTCGTGTTTGAAAGGCAATTCAACGATGTATTTGCCGTCTGAGTCTCGGGAATGTGTGGTCAGAAAGTGCTGCTCCACCTTTTCGTGCGAAGGGTCTTGCTGTGTGTGGTCAGTGTTATCCTCGATCTCCCAAAAGCGTTGAAGAGAGGCGTTTATGTCAACAGTAGACACGAGCGTGTTGGCGGTTAATGGATGCGGCATTGCAACGGAAGTGATTATCCATCCAAAGATCGAGCTGATGGCAATAATGTTTCCATCGGCGTCATATTTTTTATCACCTGACAGAACGGACCAAATTTGTTCATTTCCCAGTAAAATGTCTACAGGTGAAGATGTGTTAAACGATGTATCGGCTAACTGGAGTCCATCGTAGATCCTTAAAGCTGTTTCGTCAATGTCGTCCCGTTGAAGTGATGATGTGATTTTGCCCAGCACATGGGCTGCGACAACAATCGTATGCAGTGACACCATTGATTTGATATGCAGCGTTGCCAATCCTCTAGTAGTTTCGGCCTTGACGGAAGATATTCCGGAAACTAGTATTCTTGAGGGTGAACGTGCGAGCCCAAGTGCGTTGACGCATCGTTCAGAAACGTATGATAGCTCAGAACCGCTATCCAATAGCACACGGCAAATTGTGTAAGAACCTTTAGTGTTTTGGACATACACCAAAGCTGTGGGCAATGTGCTTCTTTTGAGTCCCGATGACTGTGTTGATGATGCGCTGTTTTGCGTCTGGGCGACCAAAGTTGAGCTACATCCAGAAGTTTGAGGACTGGCCTGTGCAGTGTCCGCAGAAGCAATTGTCATGGAATCCATGTTTTCAGGATGTACAAGAGAATGATGACGGCCATTGCAGTGCTTGCACGAATGTTTCGATTTACATTGTGAAGATCGGTGGCCAGGGCGTAGGCAATTGAAGCAAAGCGATTTTCCTTTCACAAAGGAGCGCCGATGTTCGGTGTTGAGATTTTGAAATTGAGAGCATCTATACAGCTGATGGTCAGCAGAGCCACACTTACCACAATTGCCACTGTTCACTGCAATAAGTGTGCGCTTCGTTTTTACAGGCTTGTCTGTGTGGCTGCCAGGATCGAGTTTGATTGCCGATGTAGCTTGGCTTAATTCAAAATCCTCGCAACGATCATCAAGGAATTTAAACAAATCTGTAACGGTTGGCGTCGCAGCGCCTCTGGTGTCCTCTATCCACTTCCTTCTAGAGTCGGGATCAATTTTAGCCAGTACAAGATGAATCACCCAACAGGCACGGCTGGTCTCCCCAACTGCATCTAGCCCACGAATGATTTCATTGGCGCCATCAGTAAGTTTGCGTAGATTAGACACCTCGCCGTTGGGGGCAGCAGCCAGTTCCATGAAAGTGTCCAGTAAGGAGTTCACGATATGCCTTGGGCGGTTATAGCGTTCATTGAGGCGTTCCCATGCTGAATCATAAGCTGATTCCGTGATGGACATATGACTGAGAAGATTGGCTGCTTCACCAACTATGAAAGACTTAAGGTAGTGAAACTTTTGAATCTTTCCCAGGTGAGTCTTGTTATGGACGGTGCTCTCGTAAATGTCCTTAAATGCTGGCCATTCCTTGTAGTCTCCACCAAAAGGTTTTATGTGGATTTTCGGCAACGGGTTTTCAGTTAAAGAAACTGCAGCAGGCGGCGGCGTGGCCAAGGTAGATGCTCTGTTCTCAGAAAGTCGCTGAAAGAATTCACTTTGCTGTTGCAGCAATGTGGCCATGTTGGGATCCGCTTGAGGTATGGCGCTTGGCTGAAGGTCGCTCTTTAACGACGCGAATAAGGTAAGCGCGAGTAGGTACTTCTCCTCATAAGCTTGGAAGTCTTCGGTAGGATCCTCGAAACCCTCAACGTTATCGTACAAGTGCATTTCGTCGGTGATCTCCTCAAGGCTCTTGAATGCTTGATTTAGCCGTGCCAGCATAGCATCGACTCCGGAGTAAGTGCTCTGTGGAGGTGGATTCTCAATGTAATTGACCAAGCGAGTTACGGTAGCCTTTAGCCGACCACGTGCTTGGGTAAGACGTTTAAGCGTCTGTTGCTCCATGGTGTGCAGATTCAATTATAAAGATGCGGAAGTATTCCGGCTCTCGAAGGACCAGACAATGATGATGAATAGATCACGCTAAATGGTTTGTAAGACCATTTTCGAATTGGGTTGATAATAATACTCAATTATTTCACAATAAGGAATGAACGCTTTTATTTCATGTCGACTGCTCGTGGTCAGGAACAAGAGAGAGAGCGAGAAATCGTGAGACCAGACCATCTCAAGAAAGAATATCTTACATGCTATAAAATATACCAAATTATAGTGATTAGATATGAGGTTCCTCAACACACATCAAAAAGCTTAACAAATGAAAGTTTTAACTCGAAAATAGTTAATAGTGATATTTTTGTGGCCGCTTAATTTTGCCACTTTTCTGATAAATGTATCCATGCTATAACAACAGTCCGTATTGTTCGCCTAACCTCCCTTACTTTAGTTACTAAACATGTAAGCCTACTTACTTTTAAAAACAGAATGAAAATATTGCATAAAATGCTCATATTATAGTACACATAAGAATTGTCTACACAATGGTGCTCTTTTTGTTACCGCAACTGTATATTGGCAGAAAAAAAAATCTGCTGCGATGGTTCAATCATACCGAGGATTGCATACCAACACTTTACAAATTTCAATTGCTTTGGGAGAAATAGCGGTGATAATGTGATACTGGAACTTTTGTGCGATGAAGGTGCGATCGAAACAACATTTTACCTTATTAAGAGGTGTTTTTAGTTGAATGTATTCGTCGGGAATTATGTAATTTTGATCAGAATCACTAGCCAAGTCGATCTAGCCATGTCCGTCGTATGAACATTGAGATCTCGGAAAGTATAAGAGCAAGAAGGTTGCTCATGTTTTTCGGTAGTCAAATTTCGGGTTAAATTTCGGTTGGCACTCGGCTCTTACGAAATTTCGCTTCGGTGGAGTCCCCAGAATCCGTAGAACCAATTTTCTGGCATTTATAGTATCCGAGGTCTTAGCGTTCATACGGACAGACGTACATGGTTATATCGACTCGGATAGTTATTCTGAACAAGAACATACATATGTACAGGGCGTAGTTGTGGTACCGTAGCTATGATTTTTATATCCTCGTTTTTTAAAGGCATGAAATCTCTCATATAAATACAAACGTGGTTTCAGATATTAATTGTCCCCTTAAAATAATTTTTTTAATTTCTATGTATTTGTTCGTATATTTGTTTTTTTTTGTGAATGTGCGCTGGACGCAACACATGACTAACTTGAACAACAAACACAACGGTAAAGTCAATTAATTCATTCAATATAAGAGGAAATTGAAAGAAAAACATTTAGAAAAAACGGCGGACAGTGCTCAGTGGCACTGCATTCGATTGGCAGCCCAACTTTCGTTTGAGGCCTTTGTCCGTGTGGGTTGTGTAAAAACGATAAGTGCAAAATTTAATTAAATTTCATTTCAGGAGCAAAAAACCCTAGAGAAGAAGAGCATGGCACAGGAGCTTGCATTGAAGTCCGTTACAAGCGAAATGCATTAAGCCCACGAGTTTTAATTAAATTATTATTAATCTCATTTGACTGCGTGCGTGTGTGGGTTAAGTCCGCCCACACCTGACTTTACCTGATAAAAAACGTGAAATTACATTTCATAAATAAACAAACCGAAGTAAAGGAAAAATCAAGAGGCAAAAAACTTTGACATGTCCCACAAAATATTCCTATCTGTGCCAAAAAGTTAACTGCCTGTGGTTGGCGGTTAGTGGGTGGTGGGTGGTGGTAGAGCCTGCCGAACCGTTTGACAGGCAAAATTAGGTCGTCGTCTGAATTTTGAATGAACTCTAATTGTCGTGAAATGCGGCTAAAATTGTCAATATAACCGATTGCCACCGATTCAGAGCCCTGCCCCACACCGCCCATTTATCAACTGCACAATCCACTCATTATCGATTCGGATTATGTAAATCGTCATTGGTCCAGTCCATAATCAATTTGCCTTTACATTGACAATAACTTTTGGTTGATAAGTTATTTGGGGGTGGATAAAAGCTTTTTGCAGGTGTAACTAAAATCCAAACCTCAATAAAACGTCAAAGGATTTTTGAAACATTTGTCTTTTAAATAAGACGTTTTGGAGCAGTTATGACTTACAAGACTAAAATTAATTTTTAAAATTTAAGTATAGTAAATAAATATAAAAATTTGCATTTAAAGTATGTGAATTTTAAAAATATAGAAAAGGAATCCTTTTTTCGGTCGAATTGGTCTATACATAAATTAATACGCCTCCCCTGCACTAAGATTAAAGCTTTAGATTTCATTATCCCATATAATTAAAACACCCTTTCCCATTTAGTCACACTTGTTAAGCAATCCACTAATATCTATCCTTTGCTCACCCACTCCCTATCTTTCAGGATTTCAATTTATCTCAACCTCTCTGTGAATCATTCACCTCTTATAAGCTTTAAGTTCTTAGGAAACATTTAAATGTAAATCTATTTGAGTTGGCCTCTTCCAGTGGCTTAGTGGTTGCTAACTGAAATGGCCAAAGCCGTTCTCGAGCAAGAAAACGGCAAGTTCATTTAACTAATAGCCAACAATTTATAACTAGCTTGAGCTAACCTCCATCCTCTGCCGCTACAAAAAGCTTGCGACGACATACAACTAATGGCCTTTACCCACCTGAACCGAAGTCTCGCCCCCCGATTGCTGGGCAGGAAAACTAATCCGCTTAATGTTTTGCCTATCTCCTAAATATGACCAGCACTGCCCAGGTCCTGCAGGATACGACAGCCTCCTTATGTCTTATGTGTGTGTGCTGGAACTTACTTCCACTATTGATAAGGCAACAGAAGTCCAGAAGGCATGGAGTTAAACTCTGCCCCGAGACAACCGAAATAGACAAGAAAGTGCCGGGTAAAAATTGAAATAAAAGTGCCATACAGTGCGTGAAGAAAAGTTTCTTGGAAATAACTTAAATAGCCCCCAAAGACGGTAGCATGTTGTTAATGTGATAAGCAGTTCGTGATGGGAAATGCAGAAAATGAGGACCAGAGTCTACATGTGAGCCTGCTAATTAAGAAAATTGGAGGCAAAACTTTTGTCTCTGTGAGACTCAAAGGGCAGAAAACTGCGGGAACAGGAAGACATTAAAACGAACTTAATACCCTTGATGGTTTATAGCAAATTTATAAATACATTTTATATCATACTTTTAAATTGAAGTTTAACAAACAATCAAAATTAGACCTGCCATTGAAAAAACTTAGGCCCGACAGTTTGAGTAATTTACCTGCTTCCAAAATTGGCCTTAATATATTTTATCTGTAAGTAATAAGACAAAATGCAAATAAATTAGTTAAAAATGAACGCTGAGATCACGGAAACTTTAAAAACTAGAAAGTTGGGATTTTCCATGCAGATTCTTGGGGTTCCTGCCCCGTCACGCCCACCCTAACACCGACAATCTCTGTAAACGACCTTAAAATTAATTAAAAGTGTACATTTGCAATCGAACTGTAAAAAGAAAATGTTTCAAATTGTACCAATAATTAAATAGTTATGAGCAAATAATGGAATATGGCTAATATAATCATACTTTCAAGTCTATTCATACTCTTCAAATGTGAGTTTCAAGAAATGTTTAAACAACTTATCTCATCATTTTCTTGATTGACTCTAAGACCGTAACCCGCTAATCCAAACACAAATGTTCCCACATTATGTGCTCACAGACTGGCAAACCCACTTCCGCTGCCCCTTCCCCTGAAAAAGGCCGCACCACACGCACACCACATTAAAGCTGAACAGCTGTGAACGCTTATAAAGCTTTAAATGTGGCACGAAAAGCGCGACCCCTAAATTTTCGTTGCATACTGTGCTGCGCCCAGACTCTCAGCGAGGTTTTTTCATACATAAGCACGAATGTATATTTCAGAATTTATATATGGGTATATGTTCGCTTCGCTTGCTTATTTAATTTGCCACAAAATTGTATACACATGGCCGAAAACGAAAAACGAGTGCAAACAGTTGAAAAGGCTATGAAAGCAAATTAACAACTTTTTTAGCCCGGAACTGAGGAAAGTCAAAACCAAAAGAGGAATAATATCAGTTGTAGTTTTTGTTGTGGCGACTCTTGCTTTACTGCATTTAGGATATTTATCTTGTGCTGCTGGTTAATGGAAATTTGTTGACTTGGCGCAACGGCTCAATGAATACAGCAGATTAAAACGGCAAGAGATAGACACAAATATAAATATTTATTTAAGCGAATCGAAGGCAAATTGCAATACGAGAAAAGACAAGAAATACCAAAAAAAATTTAAGAAAAACAAGAGAGAACGTTATAGTCGGGTGCCCCGCTATCAGATACCCGTTACTGCGAGTGCGAGGGAGATGGAGATAGAAACTTTGATCACGCATAACTTTTTAACGAATGGTCCGATTTGAAAAATTTCTTCTACATTTCGATAGGTATTGAATGGACAATGGGCAGCCGGCCTGGTAAAGGGGAATACAAAAAAAAATGTAAATGAAATGTGTCAAATGCTGACACATGCCGCGCCTGAAACTGGAACTCTTTGGGTTAGGTAAAAAAGCGAATCAAAGGGTTGGGGTGTTGCAGGGTTGCCCGAGGAAACTGAGGGAGTTCCCGCCTAGAACAGGGATCTTGTTCGGGGAAGCGGGAATTTTCACAGCAATCACCGGCTGAATGAATATTTATCGATAACAAACTGAAAACATCTAACCCCGACCCCCAAGTCAAGCAGCCGAACATCAATTCCACTTCCACTAAACACAATAAAACTGCATTTTTATACCCTTGCAGAGGGTATTATGATTTCAGTCAGAAGTTTGCAACGCAGTGAAGGAGACGTTTCCGACCCCATAAAGTATATATATTCTTGATCAGCATCACTAGACGAGTCGATCTAGCCATGTCCGTCTGTCCGTCTGTCCGTCTGTCCGTCGGTCCGTCTGTCCGTCTGTCCGTCTGTCCGTCTGTTTCTACGCAAACTAGTCTCTCAGTTTTAAAGCTATCGGGCTAAAACTTTCCCAAAAGTCTTATATCTATTGCAGGTAGTATATAAGTCGGAACGAGCCGGATCGGACAACTATATCATATAGCTCCCATTGAAATAGTCGGGAAAAAAATGTTAAAAAAATTATATCTTGGGTGTTTTTGAACATATCACCTCCTACTTTTGGAAATACCATTTTGTATCTAATTCTGAATTTCGAATAAATTTTTATCAAAATCGGACGACTATATCATATAGCTGCCATAGGAACGGTCGAAAAATTATATGGAAATTAATAGGAAAAAAATTATATCTTTGTTGATTTTTATTACTACTATTATTACTATTATTACTATTTTTAAATATTTCCGAATTTCGATTTTAATTTTAAAAAGATCGAACTACTATATCATTTAGCTGCCATAGAAACGATCGAAAAATTAATGTGAAATAATAGGAAATTTAACATTTTTGCGATTTGTAAATTAATAGAATGATCTGCAAGGGTATATAAGCTTCGGCTTGCCGAAGCTAGCTTCCTTTCTTGTTACTTTTCCGAAATATTAAAATTTTTAAAATCGTATATAAGCGTTTGTGGGCGTTAGAGGGGGCGTGGCACCTTTTTGAAACAAACTTGCGCTGCGTAGGAACTCCAAGAATCTTCACGCCAAATACCAATCCTCTAGCTTTTATAGTTTCCGAGATCTCAGCGTTCATACGGACAGACAGACGGACAGACGGACAGACGGACAGACGGACAGACGGACAGACGGACAGACAGACAGACAGACAGACAGACAGACGGACAGACGGACAGACGGACAGACGGACAGACGGACAGACGGACAGACGGACAGACGGACATGGCTATATCGACTCGGCTAGTGACCCTGATCAAGAATATATATACTTTATAGGGTCGGAAACGCTTCCTTCTAGCTGTTACATACTTTTGCACGAATACAGTATACCCTTTTACTCTACGAGTAACGGGTATAACAATCAA
>JBAMCF010000805.1:0-36085 GCA_037075285.1 Drosophila lutescens | reverse complement strand
CTTATTTGCTTCTAACATAACTCTAGCTCTTTTATAGGCTACTTCTAATCTATACTTACTCTCCTTAGCATAGTCATCTATATTATATAGTGCTTCTACACTATCTATGCTATTAAAATGTTTTGGTAAATTACTTGTTTTACTGAATACTAACTCATATGGACAATAAGTATGTGCCATAGAGGGGGTCGTGTTGAAACAAAAGACAAAATATTGAAGCCATACGTCCCAATCAATTTTTTCAACCGATATGTAAGATCGTATGTACTCATTGAAAGTTCTATGACTTCTTTCTATTGTTCCGACTGTCTGGTGGTGGTGCGCTGTGGATGTAATATTTTCAATATTCAAATATTTGCACAAATCGTCTATAAATGAATTCTTATATTCTGTTCCCATGTCCGTAATGAACGTCTTCATTGGACCGTACTTCAGGATAAAAGACTCAAATATTGCTTTAGCGACAGTATTAGCATTTTTATTTGGAACAGGTATGGCAACTAAATACTTGGTTAAATCACATATTAAAGTGACTGCATACTCATTGCCATTTTCTGATTTTGGTAGTGGACCAATAGTGTCCACTATCACTCTGTCGAAAGCATTTATTGGGGTGTCTGTAATTGTTAAAGGGGTCTTTGTGTGTTTAGTTATTTTGGATTTCTGGCATTTTTGACATTTTCTTACGTACTCAGTTATATCTTTAGACATATTTTTCCAGTAATAGTGTCTTTTTACTTTGGCCAAAGTTTTTGTTATGCCAGTATGACCTCCTTGAATTGGATCATCATGGAATTTAGACAAAATTGCTTCTTTTTCTTTTAAATTTGTTATTTGGGTCACCGGGTTGAGTAGCGCTACTCTTAATGTTTTCAAGATTTTATTGCCCATTAATTTGAAATTATCTATTGAAGTATGTTCAAAGATATTTTCCCACGGTGCCACTTTGAGTTGGCTGATTTGATGTATACCGGCTTGCATTTCAAGCCTTTGGAAAAATTGATCTAAATCAATAACTCCATTAGTATATAAATCGCTAACATCATATCTTGCAGTAATTTTTCTACCTTGTTTAAATAAACATAACGTATTTTTTATCTGCAAGATCACTACTTTACGTACTTCATCATTGTTTATGACGTCGTATACGTTGGGCTTAGAAGCTTTATTTAAAGATTGCGTAGGCAATTCTTGTTCTTGATTTTCCGCGCGGAATTTTTGTCTATTTTGATATCTTGTAGTGACTTTCAATATATTTCCGGTTATATTCTGTAGATCTTTGATGGTTATCCTTGATAACGCATCAGCTACATAATTATCTTTTCCCTTTAAATATTCGACTGTAAAGTCGTATTCTTCTAGTTCGAGCCTCATACGTGTCAGTTTAGAACTGGGATTGATCATTGAGAAAAGGTATGTTAAAGGTCTATGGTCTGTTTTAATTAAGAAATGTTTTCCATATATATATGGTCTAAAATGTAATATCGCCCAATGAATTGCAGCTAATTCCTGCTCAGTAGTACATTTGTTACTTTCACCTTTTGTGAATGCTCTTGATGCGTATGCAATGGGAAGTTGGAGACCATTATAGTTTTGAGTTAAAACCGCTCCACATGCTTGCTTACTTGCATCTGTTATTATACAAAATTCTTTAGTGAAATCTGGATATTGTAGCAAGGTAGGTTCCATAAGTTTTGTTTTTAAGTATTGAAATGCATTTTCACACTCATCCGTCCATATAAAGGGAACATTCTTTTTGCATAATCTTGTTATGTGCCGTGAATAGTCGGCGAAATTTTTTATAAAACGTCTATAATAGTTACAGAATGCTACGAATAATCGCCATTTCTTTACATTTGACCCTGGGGATGATTTCTTAGGAACAAGTAACAATGGGCTATTATATTCGGATACTGACGGTTCGACAATCCCGTCAGAGATTAATTTTCCTACTTGCTTTTGTATTTCGTTCACCTGACTATGTGGGCTTCGATAGTTCTTTATATAAACATGTTCATCATCTTTTAATCTCAGTTTTTGTTTATAAAAATTATTTGTGGTTATTGATTCGATTTCCAATCCGAATATATCGCTATACTGGGTGCATAAGCTAGAAAGCTGTGACTTGAACTGTGGAGGAAAGTTTTTTGAAAGTTGTGATAGTACGGATTTTTTCCTATTGTCTGGATTTGTGTTGACTACATCGTAGTTCGAAAGTGATTCATATGTTAGGTTATCTGTACTGACTACTTGGTCGGTATTTGTTGTGTTTATTAGCCTTATGAAGGCATTATTGGATGTTGCTATGGTATTTGCAACGTAAATACCATACTGAATTTCCTGATTTGGAATTAATACACTGTCTTCTTTTGAATTAAGTTCAATTTTCCGAATAACTTGGGATCTTGCTGGCAGAAGTATTGAATTGTTGCCAGAACTATGAGCTATTGGTACATTAATTGGAAATTTTAAATTATTGGGTCTAATTATAAGCCAATCTTCAGATGGCTGGAAGTCTAATTGACAGTTGTATTTTTTAATAAAGTCGATGCCTAGTATTCCATCGCATGGAATAGGGAAATGCGAATTTACGATATGAAAATCGTGTGGAATTATGTATTTAGTTGTCTGTGTTTCCATAGAAACTAAACCTTGGGATTTGTTTATTTCTTTACTTATGCCTTTTATGTCTATGATGTAATCATCTTGGATGTTTTGGAAGTTATCCGAAGTTTCTTTTAAAATGGAAATGTCTGCACCTGTGTCTATTAAAAAGATAAGTTCTTTTCCAGTAGCTACATTGAAAAATGAAACGAATATATTTTGGCTGAGATTAATAGTGTGAACTCTGACTTCTTTTATTGTTGAGTATTTAAAGGGCTTTGGGAGTTTTCCGATGTGTTTTGGTTAGTATTTTAGGTAATTCTGACATTGCTTTGGTTATTGCCATTGTGGCCTCGGTTCGAGTTACTACCACCTCTATAGTTTCCTCTATATTGGCCTCGTCCGCCATTGTTATTTTGGTAGTTGTTGTTATAGTTATTGTTGTTGTAGTTATTGTTGTCGTAGTTATTGTGATTACCACGAGAATTACCACGAAAATTACCTCTATAATTACCACGTCCGCGATTTGAACCGCGCTGTGAATAGTTCTGGAAGTATAAGACAGTATTTGACTGTCCAGTTGCCTCAGTGCAACTATTGACAAATTTGGAAACGGCATCGTTCATAGTACCAAAGGTGCCAGCTTGCATGATAAGTTTTACCTTGTCGATTGTGCAATTTTTAGTCATTGCTTTGACTGCATGCTGCGTGGAATAACTTCCGGCTAGCTCTAAAGATAAACCATCTGTTATATATGCACCTTCTAAGGCTTTCGTCATCTGCTCAATTTCTTGTGTGTATTGGTTGGCAGTTTTATTGCGCTGCTGTAGGTTCATCAGCTTTGCTGATAATACTTCAACAGTTTCGCCTTTGACGTTGCTTCTTAGTCTGGAAATCACTTCAGTAATTCTTGTTTCATTACCGATTAGATTTCTGGCGACACCTTTTAGCTTTGTTTTAATTATGGAAACAGCTAATTCTTCGTGCTCGCCTTTTATTGATTCTATTATTTGTAAAGCATCAATGAAACTTGTTAAATTTTCAGCCTTACCATCAAAAACTGGTATAAGCTTGGATGCTGTATTAATAAAATCAATATTTGATTGTGCCATTGTGATAGAGTTACTTATTTTGTTTTCTATTACACTCGAAGTATCTGAATCTGTTGAATTGTTCAGATCAGTGTATACCGCCGGAATAGTAAGATTATTCAAATCTTCATCTTCTATTTTGAGGTTTACTTCGGGAAGCTCTTCTGACTCCGATTCGTTTGTTTCTGTTGATTCCGGGTCAGGTGCAGTGTCAATTTCTATTGGAGTGTTTAGAACTGCTGGTACCGATATTTCTAAGCTGAACTTTTGTTTAACAGATATTAAATTGGATCGTAGTCGTATCAAAAGTCTCGATACCTGTGACCAATGATCTTGAGTTAATCTTTCCCTGTACTCATGTATTAGAATTCGCGCTTCGTTAAAGCACTCTACTAATATTTCAACACGCTTCCTAACAGTGTTCTTTTGGATAGGTCTATTCTGGGTTAGGGACTTGTGTGATCTGTCAAAATTACTTTTAATGTTTGATAATTCCCCGTACAATTTGTTCCATTCCATGCCTTTAGTTTAGCCATACATGAAGAATATATTGAAATATTTTTATATTTATTTTTTCCGTTATTTCATTTTCTTAGATTTTAGGTGTTAACATTTATGTGTAATTGTTCACGCCAAAAGGGCGTTTAATTTCTGGAGGCAGTGTCGAGCGGCAGTTTTCTCCAGATCTCCACATCTCGCTCGCTCGCACTGCCCTTCGCTCTCCCTCTCCAACTCTCCCGCAACTCTCCGCTCCGCTCTGGAGCCACTAAGCTTAGATTCATGTAATTAGTTCATATTTCCAAGTGCAACAATAAAGACACGCACGTCGCGTAATACCCGAAAAGTTCTACCCGTGTTTTCGTTACGATTTCTCCGCGGAAACTCATCCGCTTTTCCTGGGACTCAGCATCTACCACAATCAAGCCACCCCCGCCCCAACAGTAATCACTGTTGTTTGTGCTATTTATACTTTATCCAGGTCATTTCCCCGGCTCATATACCTTTTTTTCAGACAATTATAATGCAGTTTGTAAATTTTGGAAAATAAAGTGGCGCACATAAGAACAACAATGATTATCAGGAGTATATGTACCCAATATAGATTGATGTTGCTAGATTCTACCTTATTGATGACATTGGCAGTGGAATCCACTGTTTTTATGTCCAAAGTTATTTTGATGGGTTTTGCATATACTTTTATCTTATGTGTATAAAGTGTTGTGTTAAAATTATTATGCTCTTCTATTGAAAATTTACTTATCGCATTACTGCGCTTTTAACAAATTAACAAACTTCCTACCTAGTTTTTGCATAGCTTTACGGGCTACACGTCTAATCGGGCAGAAAAAGTTCCGCTCAATTTTACAAAATATTATATTATATAAAAAAAATATGCATCGTAGTGCAATCCAAAAAAATTATGCAACGCAGTGCATGGGTGAAAAAAAAATTTGTTTTCAGCTTGGTTCCTTTTTCTTCCTTCTACGTCAGCTGGTCGTCGCCGGTTTGGCTACGCTGACGTTCCTTCGAAGGCGCAGGTGGCGGTCGTGCCTCCCACGCTTGGTAACTGCTGCTGTTGTCCTGGGCCTTTTGGATTAGGCGGTACCGGCGCTGGTATTCGCACTGGTCTTCGGCTTCATGCATGCGGAATTGCATGCCGCAGAGTTGAGAGGTCCGTCGGTGGGGCACACTTGTGGTCGTTTCGGCAGTGGCTTGGGAATATTTTGTTTCGTTATTAGTTTTTGATTTATAACTTGTATTTGATTTTCTCAGTGAGTTGTGACTTGTGGTACTCTATTTTGGAGGGTTTCTCTTAAAAATTCAAGCTCTTCATACAGTTTTTGTGCCGTCGTCCATGGCGGCGGTGTTGACTGAGCAAATAGTAGCCACTTTAGGCGGGCTATTCTTTTGTTAATTTTTTTCTTCTGTCCTCCACGTACCATCACGCACACTCTACTCACTCAGACGGGTTTTTTTAATTTTGTATATCCTCCTTGTATGAAATATATTCCTCCAGTATTACTGCCATAATCCTCCCGATCCGCTGCTCCTTGTGACTCTAGTCACGGTCGCCATGAAATAGCTTCTTCCCGTAGTTCCAATGAAATAGATTCTTCCCGTATTTCCAGATTAAAAAAGGTCTTGTTTTATATATTTTCAGTTTTATTCATTTAAGTCGGAGCAGCAATGGTGCCGCTCCAACGATCGAAGTGTCTGTGATTTTTACAATATTCTTTAAGTCTAGTTAAGGCTAAGTCTCGTAGCTGCGCTGCTCGCAGGCGGCGGCAGAGAGACGGCTATGTGCCTATATGCTTATGTATAAAGGAATGTACTTATATATTGCTATGCGCTCTCAAGTGGAGGCGCGAGGGGGTATGCATATGCTGTCCGTTCGCTGCAATTATGCCGATGCTGGCACTTTCTGTGTGCGGGCCAAGCCATAGCGATCGGTTCATATTTCGGGACTTGAAATATGTAAACACTGCAACAAAGTGTTACAGTGCGTACCCTTTAAGTAATTTCGGTACAGTGGGTATTCAATATATGTGCATACTACACCGGAGCATTCAACAATGTCAAGACGGATGCTATAATGGATCGCCTAGAAGCAACCAACACGCACCCCGCAATAAGCCTCTGGATAAGAAACCTGCTTAGCTGCAGGCGGGTACATTCAGAGTGGGGCACCGCTTCCATGGTAAAGGGGGCAGACAGAGGCACACCACAAGGTGGGGTCCTCTCGCCTCTCCTATGGAATTTGGTGGTCGACGATCTAATCAAAAGATTCGAGAGGAGAGCTCCAAAAACAACAGCCTATGCGGACGACATAGGCATAATTATTACGGGAGTTTGTCCATCGACCCTCAGCTCTATAATTGAATCAACACTCAGGGAGATATGTGAGTGGGCGGAAAAGGTGGGACTCAGTATCAATGCGGACAAAACGGACCACATTCTCTTTACTAAGAGTTACAAGGTACCAAAATGGACCCCCCGAAAATCGGCGTAACCAGGCTGACCCCAAAAACACAGGTCAAGTACCTAGGCACAGTACTGGACTGCAAGCTGTGGAAAGGGTGAAAAAGGCCACCATTGCGCTATATGCATCCAAGAAGATGCTTAGCAGCACATGGGGCCTGTCACCTGCTCTGATGCACTGGATCTACATCTCGGTGGTGCGTCCGACTCTGCTGTATGGAGCCTTAGTGTGGTGGCAAGCCACTGAAAAGACGACGTACACCGAGCTTATGGAGAGAGTTCAGCGGCAGGCATTGGTCTGCATAACGGGGGCGCTGAAGTCAACCCCAAATACCAATCTTCTAGCTTTTATAGTTTCCGAGATCTCAGCGTTCATACGGACAGACAGACAGACAGACAGACAGACAGACAGACGGACATGGCTAGATCGACTCGGCTAGTGATCCTGATCAAGAATATATATACTTTATGGGGTCGGAAACGCTTCCTTCTCCCTGTTACATACTTTTGCACGAATACAATATACCCTTTTACTCTACGAGTAACGGGTATAAATACTATTATAAGTTAGGTTTAAGGCTGCCGACCCCCTTCGATCTTTGTTGATACCCAAATCAAAACTGTGTTTTACTCAGTAACCCGGTGGCTGGCACACTACATCTCACGTCAGCCCACCGCTCATCGAAGACCCTAGTCCGATCTTACCGAAAAAGCTTAAATTAAATTTTTACAATGAGCTACATTATTTCCTTAACCATTTGTCCATTGGTAACTATGGCGTTTCTTTTCTCTGAAATAAGGCTTCCCGCTTTTGAAAAGCATCTTTCTGACGAAGCACTGCTGGCTGGAGTCCCCAAAATTTGGCAGCTTGTCTTGAAGAGAAGTGGAAAATGCAGGGCTGCCAATCTGGAAATGGCACAGCTTTTGAGAGACTCCAGAACGGGCTTGGTTAGGCCCTGTAACTTTGGTCCTCACGGTTTGAAATGGAATTTTAATTCGATTAGCAAGTCTTTCCGAAATAAAAGTGCCTTCCGAACCTGTGTCGACTTGTGCAATTGGATCGATATTTATAGTTTACCATCAGTAGACCAACAAGTGATCTTTTTTCAAAATAATATCAGCTACCTTTATAAGTAAAATCCTCCGGGCATCCGAAAAACCATGGTTTAACTCTGAAATCAAGACAGCCATTAAAAAGCGCAACGAGGCATATAACAAGTGGAAACGATACAAGACTTCAGTGCTGTGTACCACTTTTAAAATGCTACGAAAGAATGTGACAAACCTAATCGATTCGGCCAAATCTAACTTTTACAGTCGCAAGTTTTATAATACAAATTCATCGACCGAAAATGGAAGGTAATAAAAAGTTTAGGAATATCGAGAGCAACATAGCAACTGGCGAAGAACGCCCCCCAAACGATTTAATAACAACTACAAAAATCAACTGGGCCATAGACTCCTTTGCGGGCTACAAGGCACCAGGACTAGATGGAATATTTCCAGCCATGTTACAGGCGACCAAGGAAAGGATCACCCCATGGCTATATGAAATATACTCTGCATGTCTAAGTACGGGCTATATCCCAATCCAATGGAGGACCTCTCGGATTGTCTTCCTCCCAAAAGCGGGAAAGTGCAGTCACGCGAGCCCCAAGGATTACATGCCGATAAGCCTCACCTCTTTCATACTCAAGACACTGGAAAAGCTGCTGGATCTACACATCAGGAATGATGTAGGGAGGCTCATGTCATCCAACCAGCACGCCTACACCAAGGGGAAATCTGTGGAAACGGCACTACACTCGCTAGTAGCAACCGTTGAGAGAGCCCTACACATTAAGGAATATGCGCTTGGAGTATTCGTAGATATATCCGGTGCATTCAACAATGTCAAGACGGATGCTATAATGGATCGCCTAGAAGCAACCAACACGCAACCCGCAATAAGCCTCTGGATAAGAAACCTGCTTAGCTGCAGGCGGGTACATTCAGAGTTGGGCACCGCTTCCATGGTAAAGGGGGCACACAGAGGCACACCACAAGGTGGGGTCCTCTCGCCTCTCCTATGGAATTTGGTGGTCGACGATCTAATCAAGAGATTCGAGAGGAGAGCCCCAAAAATAACAGCCTATGCGGACGACATAGGCATAATTATTACGGGAGTTTGTCCATCGACCCTCAGCTCTATAATGGAATCAACACTCAGGGAGATATGTGAGTGGGCGGAAAAGGTGGGACTCAGTATCAATGCGGACAAAACGGACCTCATTCTCTTTACTAAGAGATACAAGGTACCAAAATGGACCCCCCCGAAAATCGGCGTAACCAGGCTGACCCCAAAAACACAGGTCAAGTACCTAGGCACAGTACTGGACTGCAAGCTGGCATGGAGACCCAATGTAGTGGAAAGGGTGAAAAAGGCCACCATTGCGCTATATGCATCCAAGAAGATGCTTAGCAGCACATGGGGCCTGTCACCTGCTCTGATGCACTGGATCTACATCTCGGTGGTGCGTCCGACTCTGCTGTATGGAGCCTTAGTGTGGTGGCAAGCCACTGAAAAGACGACGTACACCGAGCTTATGGAGAGAATTCAGCGGCAGGCATTGGTCTGCATAACGGGGGCGCTGAAGTCAACCCCAACTAAAGCTCTAGAAACGATCCTCGGAGTCGACCCCATAGACATCCACGCACAACTGACTGCAGGAAAGGCAGCACAACGTCTAGTTGCATCAGGTAACATGACGGCGCAAAGCTTCGGGCACAGTTCAATCGCCCGAAGCATGATCAACAAAACGGACCATATGACCCCCAGAACGTGCCCGGAGGTTAAAACAACCTCGTTCATGGGCCCAGATGACTGGAAAACGGGTCGGGACCAGACTCAACACCTCAATGTATACACGGACGGCTCCAAGATGGAAGGAGGAGTAGGAGCGGGCTTATACTGTACGGACCCTGAAATAAGGCTGTCCTTTAAGCTACCCAACGACTGCAGCATATTCCAGGCGGAAGTCTTCGCCATAAGGAAAGCTGCTGAAGTGGCTCAAAATATAAATCGACCACACGATGTGGTCAACCTGTTCGTGGACAGCCAAGCGGCGATAAGATCCATGCAGTCGTCAACAGTCAGTTCCAAAAATGTGATGGCGAGCAGGGAGGCATTAGACAACCTTAGCACGACAAAGTCAGTGCGGATCTATCCAGTCACCAGGGCATCGATGGCAACGAGACAGCTGACGTCCTTGCAAAGGAGGGCGTAGAGCTGGCGAACGACAGAACGGAGAACGTGCCTGTTTCCCTCCGAACGCTCCAAAGCGCCCTGGAGAAACAGGCGGACACGCGAGCAAAAAGCAGGTGGAGGAATACCAAGACCTGCCGAATCTCAAGAACTATGTGAAAAGAGCGCAACGACAAACTCAGCCAGTATGTACTGCGTCTACCACGGAAAGACTGCAGACTGTTAGTGGGAATCCTTACAGGCACTGTCTGGCCGCATCACACGCAACCACACTCGGAATACTCAACAGTCGCGCCTGCAGGAAATGTGATGAATCGGGGGCTATCTAAACCCTGGAACATCTTATCCGCAACTGCCCGGCTCTCTCAAGAGCGAGAAGAAGATACCTCGGTGCCCCAGTACTGGAATCACTAGGAGACGCCTCCAGCAGGGAACCAGGAGAACTACTTGGCTTCGCCAAAAACACCTCGATCCTTATGGACATAAAAACCTCGTAACTTATCTCAAGGTTCATGCGCATCAACCGGACAACTAAGGGCCATATTGGCCTATGCGTGGCCCCGTGAGGGCCGTCGCATACAACGGTTGAAAACCATTTGAAGAAACTTGGCTACGTAAACAAGCTCGATGTTTGGGTTCCGCATAACTTAAAAGAAAATTCACCTAACTAAGCGTATCAATATCTGCCATTCTCTGCTGCAGCGGATTAAAAACGATCCTTTTTTGAAGCGGATCATTACTGGCGGCGAAAGTGGGTTGTTTACAATTATGTCCAACGAAAAAGACCATGGAGCAAAAAAGATGAGCCAGCCCAAGCCACATCAAAGGCCGATATCCATCAGAGGAAAGTTATGCTGTCTGTTTGGTGGAATTGGAAGGGTGTAGTGCACTTTGAGCTGCTGGGACGGAATGAAACCATCAATTCAGATGTGTACTGTCGCCAGCTATCCAATTTGGCGGAAAAAATTAAAGAAAAGGAGCCGGCACTAGCTAATCGCAAGGTTATAGTCTTTCACCATGACAACGCTAGGCCCCACACATCTTTGGTCGCTCGGCAAAAATTAACTTAGCACCTTCAGATTACCATCTGTTTCGCTCTCTTCAAAGCTCTTTTGTTCGCGCCAAAGCGGCGCCCCCAGCCCCGGCCAGTTTCCCCTTCAACCGCCCCTGGAGCCTTGACAGTCGAGAGAGCAGTTCTTCCAGATCGCTCGCATCTCGCTCTCTCGCACTGTTAAGTGTCTCCACTCCGCTCTCCGAGCGGCTCTTGGAACTTCCACTCTGTAGTTTTTAGTTAGTTAAGTTAGTAGTTAAGTAAGTAAGTTAGTGGAGTATTTTTTATAACGTGTAAAAAGTGCGTTCTAATTTTCAATCGGAATTCAACCAACAACCCCTGCTGGAAGACCCGCCCCAATCCACTTCATGATCCATCGACCGAATAATTCTAAAACAGGAGAAGAAGTTTGAAGTACCAGAGTTCAACCGGCGGATATTCCAAGTTCCAAGTTCAAGATAAGTACGAATATTCCGTTATTCCATTGCCGACCAGTCAGATAATTCCCAAGAACCCAATTTTCTTATATCTGTCTGATCGGCCATTTCCATTTGTGCATACGATCGCCATATTCCGGCTTCTTTTTCGTATTGCCATTTCCATCTTCATACGACCGCCATTTTCCGGCTTTGCTCTTCATATTTCCCACTTTCCATACATATTCGTGTTCATACGCACATATAATCCTGATGTACACTCTTTAATGTAAGAAAAAACATTCACACTTCCATTCGCGTCGCACCCTGCGAACACTTACACAGCAATATAATCCAATACAGTCCACATTATATCCAACGTCCAAAATATTTCAAAATACAAATTTAAAATACAATTATAAGTATATATTTCCGAACTCCCCCAAACACATATATCCAAATATATCCACACATACCAACATACATAAAACACATAATCCCGATGCATGCTTATTAATGTACGTACATACCCACCGGGAAAATTCCTCTGGAAAATAACATATTTTCATCAGGTTTCTCCAAATAAGCGGAAGGGACTAAACCTCATTCACCCCTTACATTTCTTCAATCTCTGGTTTCAAAATACACGGGGTTGACACAAAAAGTAAGGGGGAAATGAGGTTTCTATCTGGATCTCTGGCAGAAGAATGCAGGACAAAATCCACTGGTTTTTCGACTTCCCGCATTATAGATTTTCCACACGTGCTCAGTTATGGTTTTCCTCTATTTGCAATATCTGCTTTTCCACACCCTCCCAGTTTTGGTTTTCCAATACTTTGCAGTATCTGATTTCCCACAATAAAAAATAACTTTTTTTCATGTAATATTTGTATATGTATTTATTAATAATATTTACAATTGTTAATGCCTGAAGCATTCCCGGTTTTTGCTTGGCCGAATGCAGGTCTTAGGTATCCATGTCTTGTAAGCCTGTCTTCTGAAAATATCAAAAATAATTAAGATATGAATTTAAGACCAGGAATAATAATAAGAGAAATTACCATTTTTACATCTCCATACAAAATTAAGGGATCTCTCCAAAAATTATGCCTAGTTTGCCATGGCCGATCATTTACCCTCTGGTCAGCTGTTTTAAACTATGAGAAGAAAAAATGAAATATGGGAAATGCAGGCGCAACAGTTCTGGTCCCAAGAAGTCTCAATCGCTCAGGCTGAAATAAATGTAATATTTTGATTGAGTTAAACAACTAAGTTGGTACTGAAGTCCTATTCATACAACCATTTAATGAACACCGCGCACCATTTACCACTGATGAAGATTAAAAACATTTCAAGTGACACTGAAATGCAGAGTTTGTGTTAAAGATAGCATCTGGAGGCTTATAGTTATTAATGGCGAAAATATCTGTGGTACTAACCTCTGTAACGCTGAAATAAAGAGTATTAAGCAACAACATTTATGTTATCACTTACCTTTTTCTTGTTTTTTAGAATTAACCGAACGATTTTTCACTTTTTTCACTTTTTTGGACGAAATGTAAAATGATGTGACCCTGCAACATATACTTGATAATACCAAAATGCAAAGTGCAGATAAATTTGGTGTTAATTTCGTTGTAAGTTAGGGTCACACCTGCCACGATCTGACGATGAAATTATTTTATTTCACAGAAAATGTTTAAAAATATAAAAAACAACAATATTTTTCTTTGTAATTTTATGGCAATCCTTGATAAATGTGATTAAATTTTTTAATCGTCTTACCACATTACCCACAATTATTCTTATTATTATTTTTAAAAATTGTAAGTAAAATAAATTAAAATCATCAATAAATATTATGATTATAGACATTATGATTATAGTATTTAGTTTAATTTATTTGATTAAATATTATTAATATTTTTTCTACGAATTTTAAAATTACTAAATATTAAAGATAAATGTGAGAACAAGATTTTTGGTTTTGGTGTAAATCATAGGATTTTTGAATATTATAAGTTGGTGATTTTTTTGTTAAAAAATTTTATAATCGTAGTGCCACAGAAATCACACAGCGCATAAGTGGCCTGATATTGATGCTACTCAGAAACTCACCCCCATTTAACGCTCAGAAATTATCTATCCCCACACCGCCGCCTGCAAAAAGGAACAGGATTTCAAGAACACAAAAACCAACTTCTCACTTTCCTGCTGGGTATGCCCGACCCCCGCAACGTATGTACATAAGGGAAAAGTCACGTAACGTAACGTAAGGCAACGTAAGCACGATAACACACGTACGTTCCTTCGCGTTACACCCTACAAACATTTCCAAATCGACATTTAAAATACAGCCCACATCATTTATAATTTCCGAAAATAAAATATACAATTTATACACATATTTCCGAGCTTCCACAAACACATATATACACAAATTAAAAACATATAATTCTGATGCCTGCGAATTAATAAGTACATATGTATGCCCGTCCTCCGCAACATATGTACATAAAGGGGAAACGCACATACGTTCACCCAGAGCACTCTACACAAATTTCAACACCCATTTAGTATTATATTATACATTTGCAAAATAACTTGTTTCCACCTAACACAATTTATACTATACATATAACAACATAACTGGATTCCACCGAACCCATCACCACGACACTCCTTTCCAGAATTTGCCTGATATTTATTTCAGCAGCGCTAATTCGCACACACCGGCGGCTCACATCCATTAAAATAAAAATAAATAAATACTTTTTTTTGTGAAAGCCGTGACGATGTGCGATATATATTTCCCCATTTCTACCGCTCATTTTCGCAGCACAGCAACCAACTGCAAATATCTTGCAGAATATTATTTTTCCACATCAGCGTTATTTTCCTCGCACATTAAAATAGCTGTTGCGAAAACTTTGAAATTTGTATTGGTGTTCCGTTTCCACATATTCCAAAAGTAGACCGGAGCTGCAACGCCAGGAAACAAAAGCGGACCGCTTGCAATCTATACCGAGGAAACTGAGAAGCAACTGCGATATATTAACATTTTTGTTTTTTTTTGTTTTTTAAACAAAATCGAACTAATTCCATACGATTTTTTGTGGCGTCGCTCCACTATACTTTGACATTGTTGACATTCAGCTATTAGGATTTTCGAAATTTTGGGGCCGCACCTGTATCTTCCGGAAGTTTTCTATTTCGTCGTTCCTTTTCTTTACGAAGCAATCCCGGTGATCCGCAACAGCGTGACCACATTCCAGGACAGACTTTTCTGGAATGCCAGGAGACAAAACGAAGTTATCAGTTCCGTCTGCAAATAAAACGCGATCGCTATCCGCATCTCCTCGCGTGCGCACCTTAAGCCCAGTAGCCTCAAAATCAAAGAACGAAACTTCATTAGCCTCCCAAGAAGGCGACAAGAAGTTTTCTATTCCTACGAGCAATCAGAAACGATTGTCTCTGAGTCCGCTCACGCCTAGGGTTAGGTCACAAATCCAGACCAAGTCCGTAAACTCACTAGCAACCAGAGCTCGTAAAAAAAGGTCTCATTGTGCTTGTTGTCAGAAAAAAACCCCTCACATACTGACCCCATACGAAGCTGTCAGAGAGAGACCCTAAAATTTCGTTTGCCTTAGACTTGCTCTCTGCTCAACCGGTGAGAGATTTCGTTTGCTCGGTCGGGTCTCTGCTCACCCGAGACCCTTTTCGTCGTAAATATTCGGAAAAGGTCTTTTGAGCATGTATGTGTGCTTCTCGTATACCTCGGTAAAAATTTTTAGGCAGCTTGTACGTATGTGTGCTGTCATATAGCTCGGTAAAAATTTTTAGTCAGTCTTATTGACTAAATTGAGACGGACGCTGTGAATTGTGATAACTTCATAAAATGAACAAGGAAGTGCACTTTTTTTTTAAGTTTGAAAAATCGGTCAACAAATCAACGTGCAACATATGTGGCGCCAAACTGGCTGGAAACCATTTAACAAACTTAAGGCGGCATTTAATAACGAAGCATAAGGATGCCTTTGATGCACTTAAAGATAATAATATCAAGGCCACCATAGCAAAAAAACGCAAAATTTCGTATGAAACAAGCGAAGAGAGCAAAACATCATCGCTTGTTGAAATGGTCACCACTGATGGCAGACCATTGATTTTATTGGACAGCAACGGCTTTCGGGGTATAATGAGTCCTATCTACAATGCTCTCCATATGACCCCAATAACTTCGAAGAACATAATGGACCATGTAAGAGCTAAAGAAATCGCGATCAAGAATGAAATTAAGAGTCTTGTTAAGCGAAAGCTAGTATCGCTCAAAATCGACGCAGCGACTAGATTGGATAAAACTATTTTAGGTATAAACCTTCAAACAATGCAGTCCACATTCCAAAAGAACGAAATCATCATTAAAACTCTCGGAATGGTCGAGCTTAATCAATCCTATATATTTATATTTTATTGATTCACAGGAGTATGCGTATTACGCAGAAAAATCGCTCTATAATTTTTGTTTTATCTATCTCTCTCTCTTTCGCTCTCTCCCAAATGCTTTCCATGTCACAAAATATCTGGGACAACAACACAAGCAATCCCAGCAACCAAAATAAAGACCTTTTGTAGGAGACCCTTTGTTGTTTTGCTCACCTACTGACTGTCAATATATGAGCGACGAACGATTTTGTTCGTATCGAGCGGTCAGTTGGGGACCGATCCGAGTGTTCCGGTCAACCGAAAACCCGAGACCGAGACCGAGACCGATACCGAGACCGAAACGAAACCGCCCTCGCGCGGTTTATCACGGTATGAGCCATTTTAGAGCGACCATAGAAACTCCAGGAGCTGCAGCTCCGTCCGTCCACACCTGCAAAGTCCGTAAAGAACAAGTCCGTTCACTCTGGGACAAAGCCGAGAAGGAATTTGAAGCGTGCCTAGACACGATTTCCAGCCTTACGACTGAAGGGGCGGCGGAAAATTTGGCGACTCTGCACCGAAAATATGAATATTGCTATTCGGTGTACGAGGAGCTATCGGTTCAGCTCAGCGAGCTAATGGACCGAGCCACTGCGCAGCCTTCGACCACGAGCGCTACTACCGAGTCCACTTACGTTCCGTCTGGGTGCCGGTTACCGCCATGCGATACTGAAGTATTCGAGGGAGATTATCTAAAATGGCCAACATTTAGGGACCTGTTTACAGCAGTTTATGTCAACAATCCTAGGTTGACACCGGTCGAAAAACTTTTTCATCTCAACGCTAAAACTAGCGGCGAGGCTAAGGCAATCGTAGCCAAGTCCCCTCTCACAAATGAAGGTTTCGATTCAGCATGCGCAGCGCTTCGAGACCGTTTCGAAAATAAAAGACTGCTAGTAAACAGCCAACTCAAACTCCTTTTTAATTTGGGGTCCGTCAGTTCCGAATCAGGCCAGGCTCTGAAAGATCTTCAGAGCACAATCCAAGGGTGTTTGACCGCTCTGGCTCATTCCAAAATTTCCACAGAGAACTGGGACTGTCTCCTGGTATTCCTGTGCGCCAGTAGATTACCAAAACTGACCCTCTCCCTATGGGAGCAGTCCCTTTCATCTAAGTCCGACATTCCGACTTGGGATGAGATGAACGCTTTTCTTGGTGACCGATACCGAACGCTAGAGGCGATTGAGGATATGAAACCAAGCCACAGCAATCACTCTACCACGAAGAGTCAACCCGTCTCCAGGAAGCTCAACTCCTTCGAAGCTAAGGTGGTCACGAAACCAAAGAATTGCGATCTGTGCTCAAAAGAGAGTCATCCAGTACGCTTATGCCAGCGTTTTCTCCAGATGTCGGTGGATGCGCGGGCGAATTACATAAAAAAAAAGCAGCTTTGCCTGAATTGTTTCGCGAGAGGCCACCAGCTACGTGAATGTACTAGCACTCACAACTGTTTCACATGTCGAGCGCGGCATCATACGTTGCTGCATAAAGGCAACCCCAAATCCCGTGGGTCAACTGCCGGAAACAGTTCTTCTGCAAGCCCACAAAATCCAGCTGTACAGGGGGCCGCCAACGGGTCAGAAAATCTGCTTGGTGTGCAGAATTATTTCGCAACCGGTGCTCGAGCGGTTTTGCTAGGCACGGCTATTATTGACATATGCCACTTGGGCACGAACTACAGGGCTGGCGCACTAATAGACTCGGGTTCTGAGGCTACGTTTATTACAGAACGCCTGTTCAACCTAATCAAGCTGCCATTCCGCCTCATCAAAGCCCAAGTTTCGGGCTTAAATCAGACCGTTTCCGCTCAGGCGACCAGGCTCTGCCATTTTTCCATTCGAGCCCCGAATAAGCCAGGTCTTCAGCTAGAGACCGCAGCTTACGTTTTGCCTGGATTGGCCGGGAAGCTACCGTCTTACCCAATCCCACGAGATGCGCTGATTGATTTACCCGCTATTCCCCTGGCAGATCCAACATTTTTAGAGAGCTCCCAGATAGATGTTCTGATAGGAGCCGACATTTTACACATCCGTTTTGCTGAGCGGCACGCGCACAAACATTTGTGGTTCTCTCCTAGGTCAGGAAACTATTTTTGGCTGGGTGCTTACCGGCCCAGTTTCTAGTACATCTAGTCAAAATCGGGTATCAGCTTTCACGACCCAGATAACCGAAACGAGTGACAGGGTCTTAGAAAAACTTCTCACAAAGTTTTGGGAGGTGGAGAACATACCCACTAAGAGGGTAAAGGAATCCGATTCCTATTGCGAGAACAACTTTCTCCAAACCACCACTAGAGACGCAAGCGGGAGATACGTGGTAACGTTACCGTTTCGCGAACCTGAAAATTTCGGATCCCAATTGGGGCAGTCGCGATCCAGTGCCCTAGCTCAGTATCTTAGAAACGAAAACCGTTTGAAAAGAGACTTTCCATTAAAAGAGCAATATGACTCAGTCATTCAGTTGTATTTGTATCTGGGTCACATGAGAGAAATTCCCCCGTCGTACGATTCTCCAAACTGTAATCTTCCACACCATGCGGTGATCAAACCCGAGAGTACCACCACCAAACTTCGCGTGGTATTCAATGCATCTAGCCCTTCAGCAAATGGGACAAGCTTGAACGATATTCTACATGCTGGTCCAGTCCTACAATCTGATTTAACCATTCAGATCTTGAAGTGGCGCTATTTCCAATACGTATTCAGCACAGATATTACCAAAATGTACCGTCAAATCTGGGTCGATCCCTAGCATACGCCATTCCAAAGAATCTTATTCCGGAATAAAGACGGAGAAGTAGGCGATTTCGAATTAAAAACCGTTACCTTTGGTGTCAACTGTGCACCATTTCTGGCACTCCGCGTACTCCAACAATTGGCAGACGACGTAGAAAAGGACTTCCCTAAAGCAAGCAATATTATTCGTCACTTTATGTACGTAGACGACGTTCTGGCAGGGACCACTTCCATACAAGAGGCTCGACTTGCAATCCACGAGCTTCGCCACGCTTTCAGCCGCGCCAGTTTCCCATTGAGAAAGTGGACAGCCAACCAGCGCATACTCGACGATATCCCAAACGAGCATCTACTCAACGAAGACTTTCGAGATCTTCATTCCGATAGCTTTGCCAAAACACTTGGTGTTCGGTGGAATGCGACCTCGGACGAGTTTTATTTTGTTCCACCGCCAGTTGCGATTCAATCCACTCATACGAAGAGAGAGGTTCTTTCCCAAATTGCGAAGCTTTTTGACCCAGCCGGATGGTTGTCCCCGTTTATTGTCCGCTCAAAAATCTTTATGCAAGAAATTTGGCTGCAGGAGTTGGGCTGGGATGAAAATATCCCAGCAGAAATGAATAAAAGATGGCAAGATTTCCGATTCCAGTTTCCAGCCCGATCGCAAACCTGTTTCCATTTTTAGACCAACAAGGCCTGCTAAGGGCATGTGGTCGCATTAAAGCCTCAACGGCCCTTCAGTATGACGAGCGGCATCCTATTATACTGCCATACAACTGTCGGTTAGCTCGTCTTCTCGTCCGTTTTTCACACCAGATTTCCCTGCATGGCGGCAATCAACTAGTGGTACGCCTCATCCGATCGAAATATTGGGTTCCTAAACTCAAGAATCTGGTAAAAGCTGTGCTGAACTCCTGCAAGGTGTGCACTATTTACAAGAAGAGAGTACAGACGCAATTAATGGGCGATCTCCCGACCGATCGAGTTTCCTTTTCCAGGCCATTTACATATACGGGCATGGATTATGCAGGCCCGTTCGAGATAAATAACTATAGTGGGAGAGCATGCCTTATTACCAAGGGATATGTTTGCGTGTTTGTGTGTTTTTCCACGAAGGCTATCCACTTAGAGCCTACGTCCGATCTGACAACGGAGAAGTTCCTCGCGGCATTTGCCCGATTCGTAGCGAGAAGAGGTTGTCCTCAGCGGGTCCATTCGGATAATGGCAAAACCTTTGTGGGGGCAGCGACTCTACTTTCTCGGGATTTCATGCAGACGATCAAAGAGTCTGTAACTGAAACCTATAGCCACCAGGGACTCTTGTGGCGGTTCATTCCACCAGGAGCTCCACATATGGGAGGATTGTGGGAGGCTGGAGTAAAAAGCTTCAAGGCACTCTTCTACAAGTCAACGTCAAGTCGGAAGTACACGTTTGAAGAGTTCGCCAAGCTTCTCGCCAAAGTTGAAGCATGCCTCAATTCCAGGCCGTTGTCTCCCATGTCCGAAGATCCCTCTGAGTTATTGGCATTGACGCCAGGCCACTTTCTGATTGGGGGGCCGTTGCTTTCCACAGCTGAGCCCGAAATTAAGGGCGAAGCGCATTCGATTATAAATCGCTGGCAACACTTGAAGGCCCTGCATCAGCAGTTCAGTGCGCGATGGAAAGAGGAGTACTTGAAAGAACTTCACAAGCGCAATAAGTGACAGAATCCTTCCCGAGACATCCAAGTCGATGATATGGTGGTCGTCAAAGAAGACAATATGCCGTCAAACGAATGGCGGCTCGGGAGAGTGGTATCTGTTCTTCCAGGATCCGATAGTAGAGTTCGCGTAGTAGAGGTCCTTACTGCTCGAGGGACAATAACACGTCCTATCCACAAATAAGTACTTCTTCCTATGGAGGACAAGGCAATCTCCGCACTTCCGCAATAATAACTTCTGTCCTCATTCTAGTACTTCTTCCTATGGAGGCCAAGGCAACATCCGCTTTCCAAAAATTTTGCCTTCTGTCCTTATGTTTCAAAATCCGTTCACAATTGATACTAAATTTGCTTATCATTTTTTATTAAAGCATCAAAACCATGGCTCCACGTCCTGGCAGCGCCTAAACTTTGGACGACAGACGTTCACGAGGTACTCGATCCTACCGCTGCCGAGTCTGTCGGGGAATCCATCCTCTACGGAAGTGCACCCGCTTCCTCAGGCTCAGCACGGAGAAGCGGCTCCGCGCCGTCCTCATTAATAAATATTGTGCGAATTGCCTGGCTCATCAACACTCCGGGGGGCAATGTCGGAGTGGCGACACGTGCAAAAAGTGCGGGCAGAACCATCACACGCTGCTCCACCTGCACGAGATGTCCGGGACTACTCGTCAACCGCCCATCCAGCAGCGTCGTCAGCCGCCGTCCCCGCCACGTCGCCAATCACCGTCCCCGCCACGTCGCCAATCGCCGTCCCCGCCACGTCGCCAATCGCTGTCCTCGCAACATCGCGTATCGACCGCTCGACTGTCAAGGGCAGTCTCGCGATCTCCTTCGCCATCGGCAAGGGAAGCACGGACACCGGTCCGACGTCCAGCGTCAGCAGCAACTCCATCAGTGGCGGCTCTCTCAGCATCAGAGCCTCCACATTCTTCCGACGTCCATCGTGTTGCTAGAGTCTGGGGCCACCACCTTCGAGACGGCCGCGTTGATCGACCCTTGCACTCCCGTCAGCACCATCGACAGATCCCTGGCAACTGCGTTCAAGTTGCCCACGACGACAGTGAGAGGCGAGGAAGTCTGCTCGACGACAATCCGGTCAAGAACGGACGATTTCCAGATCGACGTGCTGCTGAAGATCAGCCAAAGTCTACGCAACCGTACCCCGATCCGCGCGCTAAGCGATTCTATGAGAGCCCAATTCGATGACATCCGTCTGGCCGATGAGCAGTTCCATCGCCCAGCAACAGTCTCGCTGGTGTTGGGCTCGGACGTATACCCCGACGTAATCAGGCCCGGGTTCCTAAGCATACGTGATGGGCTGCCCGTCGCACAGGGCACGGTCTTTGGATGGGTCGTGTCTGGAGCATGCTCGCAAGGGGGGGGGAGAATGTTCGCGCCAAAGCGGCGCCCCCAGCCCCGGCCAGTTTCCCCTTCAACCGCCCCTGGAGCCTTGACAGTCGAGAGAGCAGTTCTTCCAGATCGCTCGCATCTCGCTCTCTCATCTTTGAATGGTAACAACTTTGATTCAGATGAGGCTGTCGAAAACCACTTTGTAACGAACTGTTTTTAACTGTTGGATCGCTACGTAAACGCCGCGACTAGCTCAGAGATATTGTGTGTTCGTCCCACCAAATTTGTATTGCGTGACTGCCCGTGACCCAAGAAAATGCAGTGATATCCGATTGGGACAAATCGGAAAACTTTATTAAGTCTTTCTTTTCGCTGGAATTGGGTTCTTCGTCAGCTGGCTGTTGCGGCTCGCCTGGTCGGCGACGTGCCTTCCTCGGCTCAAGATTCACTTCGTGCGTTTCTCGGCGGCGCTCCTCGACGGCGTCGCTGCTCTCGTATTCCTTCGTGCTACGTGTGGACTCCTGCGGCGTCGTTCTCCAACTGGAGAGATCCAGTTCCACCCGGCTTGTAGGACTCAAAAGTCTGTGCAACCTTCCTTTCGGGTCCGACCAGAATGATCCGGGGATCACCTGTTTCGTCGTGTTCCCTGGGGTCGGTCTGGCTCTAGCCTGAGAAACAAATGTCCCGACAGGTCAAATCCGAGGATTCAGCCTTATCGTCAGTTCACCGTAACCCCGACGCCTGGCACAATCTCTTGGTCCGCGCTTACCTTGCCGGTAGCTCGTCCCTCTCTTGACTCTGCTCCTGTCCTGCACTCGTCTCCACTCAGTAGTATGTTTATGAGAGTTCTGGATACAAAAGCTGGATACAAAAGTGGAGGGGGAGGTAATTAATTATGCTAATTAGGGTAATAAATTAGGACAAGGTGACAGGTGTGGGGGTAATTAAAGTTAATGGGTGCGTAACGAGTGATCGTTGATTAGGGTAATAAATTAGGTCAAGGTGACAGGTGACCGTTGCTTATATCCAGAAATCCGATCCAGAAATCGGGACTCTTATTAAGCGGGAAGAAGTTACTGGGGTGTGACGGGTGATCGTAAATTAGGGTGATAAGTTGCTTATATCTAGGAATTGTATTCAGGAATTCGCTCCCCCCGAATTTCGTTTAAGAAATCGGGACTCTTATTAAGCGGGAAGAAGTTACTGGGGTGTGACGGGTGATCGTAAATTAGGGTCCACAATAGTTATATCCAGCTTTTGTATCTAGGAAATGGGGTGAAAGAGGGGAGGCATTCTGCTTAAGTGGTTGACGAGTAGGTTGACGGGATCGAACGTGGGAGAAGTTAGAAAAATAGGGTGAAACGAGGGGAGGGAATCTAGTTAAGCGGGTGAGAAGTTACTGGGGTGTGTCAGGTGATCATAGCGATATATTTGGGTTATCCTAGTTAATGTGGGAGAAATTACTGGGGTGTGCCGGGTGTCCTTTGCTTAGATTAAGAAAGTGTGGTGCTCACACGGGTACGTGTTAGAATGTCACGGGCTGTTGTCACGTCCAAAAGAAACAGCTGAAAGCAAGCACCCTTGAAAAGGGATCCCTTTGCTTGCCACTGAGAAACAAACTCCCACCCCAATAACAAAAAGAATATGTAAATTTTAAATTCAAGTATATTTTTTTATTTTTTTAACCTGAAAGAAATAGCTGAAAAAAATCACCCATCCCCCAAACAAAAGAAGATGTTAATTTGAATTTAGGTAATGAATTTAGCTCATGTTTATTTGGAAATTTGTAACAGGCTTTTCTTATACACTAATTATGATGACATTAGTTTTAAGGCTCCATCTAAAATATATGAAAGAGTTCTAAATAAAGTCTCCAAATTTGCATAATTATTTAGGTAAACAAAATATATCAAGTGTGCTGGTGGTGGTTACTGGAGTACGACGGGTGTTCGTTACTTAGATTCAGAAAATACGAGGGAACTAAATTTAGTGGTGGACAAAAAATGTTCACGGGTCAAACATGTGTAATCAAAGTGGCAACAGGTTATTAATAGCAAACGACCCTTTTAGTTGCTCAGTGACTGTTTTACACGTGCACGGGGTCACTTAATTATCATACTGGATAATATCACGGGATGGTGGGATCAGACAGAAAAACAAGTTGTTGAGAGCAACCCAGCGGGAACATTCCTCTGGAAAATAACATATTTTCATCAGGTTTCTCCATACAAGCGGAAGGGACTAAACCTCATTCACCCCTTACATTTCTTCCGTCTCTGGTTTCGAAATACACGGGGGTGACACAAAAAGTAAGGGGGAAATGAGGTTTCTATGTGGTTTTCCAAAGGAATTTCAAATTCCCTACACCGTCGCCTGCTAAAAGATACAGGATTTCCAACATTTTTTGCTAAAAGGAAGAGGATTTCCAACACACAAAGAACCACCTTCTCACTTTCCCGGTGGGAAGCGACACAAACACCCTTAAACAGGGGATCCCTTTGCTTGCCACTGAGAAACAATCACCCACCCCAAGCAAAAAGAATATGTAAATTTGAATTTAGCTCATGTTTATTTGGAATTTTGTATAAGGTTTTTTTTTTTTATACACTAAATATGAAAACATTAGTTTAACTCTTAAGTTAAAATATATGAAAGAGTTCTAAATACAGTCCCCAAATTAATAAAATTAATTAGGGAAATGGATTATGAGAGTTGGCAGGTGGTGTTTCCTGGAGTACGGCGGGTGACCTTTACTTAGATTTAAAAAATACGACGGAAGGGATTTCTATATGCTAATATGGTGTGATCAGGGTGGCAACAGGTAGTTGTTAGCGACCCTTTTAGTGGATCAGTGACCTTTTACTTAGCATAAGCACTAGAAAATGTCACGGGCTGCTTACGTCACAGGCTGTTTACACGTTCACATGTGATCACTTTGGTCACTTAATTAGTATAACAAAGAACACCCTTGAACAGGGGTTTGCATGGCATTGAAAACATTTATAGAATTTTTTAACTGAAAAGAAACAGCTGAAAGCAAACACCCACCCCAATAGCAAAAGAACATTCAAAAGAAATAGCTGAAAACAAACACATCCCCCAAAATCACTAACTAACAAAAAAATATACAAATTTGAAGTTCAAATATATTCTTATTTTATTATTTTTTTTTATTTCGTTTTACAAATATATATATAGCTATAGATTTTTTAAATTATTTATTTCTTTAAATTTAAGGTTAAGTTTATTGTATTTGTTTATTAAATCAATAGCTTTAATTCTAAGGTATGGTGCCTGGTGACATTGACAAGTATCCGGGCCCTCTCTTACGTCATCGTCGGCCCAGGGACATGATACCATATGTACACCATATTTAGATTCTCTCTCACCGACTCTGTCCATCCTTTGAAGTTTGGAGAAAATCATCTCCAGGGACTGCCGATGATCCTCAAAAATGAAATCACCATTTTCTTTGAGGAAATTGGTGATTTCATTACACACGTGGTTGTTATTCATGATGTTTTGTTGTTTAACTGCTGTTTCTTGATGATGTAGTTGTTTCTTGATGATATAGTTGTTTCTTGATGATGTAGTTGTTTCTTGATGATATAGTTGTTTCTTGGATATAGTTGTTTCTTGATGTTGTTATTGCTGTTTAACTGATGTTTCTTGATGTTTAACTGTTGTTTATTCCTTGTTGTTTAACTGATTACTTGTTATTAGCTGTTTGTTGTTTAGCTGATTAGTTGATATTAGGTGTTTGTTGTTTAGCTGTTTAACTGTTGTTTTTTGCTTGTTGATTAACTGATTAGTTGATGTATAACTGTTTTTTGTTGTTTAACTGATTAGTTGTTATTAGCTGGTTTCTAGTTGTTTAACTGTAGAGCTGTTTTGTTGTTTGTTGTTTGGTTGGTTATTGATGTTTGTTTGTTGCTGATGTTGCTGATCCAGTGGTCTTTCAGTTCGAACTAAAGTTCCTTCACAGGAACTTCTCACAGTAATCCCCCTTCATATGGGGGATCATGCTTCTCCACGACCATCCCTTCCTCGCAATCATCCCCTTTAAGAAGTTTAAGACAAATGCTACATTTGTTAGAAACTTTTTCCTCATTATGAGTAATTAATGTTGAAAATAAAAATATGTTGATGTTGAAAATATTGATCAAATATCTTTATTTTAAAATATTGAATAAATATATAAATATAAAATAAAATATCTTTAACATTTGTTTAGAATCCCAAAACAAATGAATAAATATATTATTGTGTTACAAATTAAACAAAGTCTTTTTGGAGAATGGAGAATGGACTAATTGCGGGATCGTGATTTCAACCCCTATTATGGCACGTGTTAGAGCTAGCCTTGGGCATTGGCGTAACGTTTATGATCTTATCAATGAGCGCGCGCCTTGAGGCTTGTGTCTTTTATTGCGGTCGGGAACTGTAACAGGTGCACAGGTTTGGGTACCCCTTGTGCGAGTCCCTTTTCTGACATCTTGTGATCAATATTTTTACATGGGGATGTGGTGGATGGGTGGAAGGTGAGCGACATTTTCTCAACTGGGTGTGTGGCCTACATAGAAAGCCTAGTTGAATATTAATTACTCATAATGAGGAAAAAGTTTCTAACAAATGTAGCATTTGTCTAAAACTTCTTAAAGGGGATGATTGCGAGGAAGGGATGGTCGTGGAGAAGCATGATCCCCCATATGAAGGGGGGATTACTGTGAGAAGTTCCTGTGAAGGAACTTTAGTTCGAACTGAAAGACCACTGGATCAGCAACATCAGCAACAAACAAACATCAATAACCAACCAAACAACAAACAACAAAACAGCTCTACAGTTAAACAACTAGAAACCAGCTAATAACAACTAATCAGTTAAACAACAAAAAACAGTTATACATTAACTAATCAGTTAATCAACAAGCAAAAAACAACAGTTAAACAGCTAAACAACAAACACCTAATATCAACTAATCAGCTAAACAACAAACAGCTAATAACAAGTAATCAGTTAAACAACAAGGAATAAACAACAGTTAAACATCAAGAAACATCAGTTAAACAGCAATAACAACATCAAGAAACAACTATATCCAAGAAACAACTATATCATCAAGAAACTATATCATCAAGAAACAACTACATCATCAAGAAACAGCAGTTAAACAACAAAACATCATGAATTTCAAGGGTGCTTGCTTTCAGCTGTTTCTTTTGGACGTGACAACAGCCCGTGACATTCTAACACGTACCCGTGTGAGCACCACACTTTCTTAATCGAAGCAAAGGACACCCGGCACACCCCAGTAATTTCTCCCCCATTAACTAGGATAACCCAAATATATCGCTATGATCACCTGACACACCCCAGTAACTTCTCACCCGCTTAACTAGATTCCCTCCCCTCGTTTCACCCTATTTTTCTAACTTCTCCCACGTTCGATCCCGTCAACCTACTCGTCAACCACTTAAGCAGAAAGCCTCCCCTCTTTCACCCCATTTCCTAGATACAAAAGCTGGATATAACTATTGTGGACCCTAATTTACGATCACCCGTCACACCCCAGTAACTTCTTCCCGCTTAATAAGAATCCCGATTTCTTAAACGAAATTCGGGGGGAGCGAATTCCTGAATACAATTCCTAGATATAAGCAACTTATCACCCTAATTTACGATCACCCGTCACACCCCAGTAACTTCTTCCCGCTTAATAAGAGTCCCGATTTCTGGATCGGATTTCTGGATATAAGCAACGGTCACCTGTCACCTTGACCTAATTTATTACCCTAATCAACGATCACTCGTCACGCACCCATTAACTTTAATTACCCCCACACCTGTCACCTTGTCCTAATTTATTACCCTAATTAGCATAATTAATTACCTCCCCCTCCACTTTTGTATCCAGCTTTTGTATCCAGAACTCTCATAAACATACTACTATCAGCCAATAGCTCTTTTTGCTTTACATGCCTTTCCTCTTCTTTCAATCGCCTTTGCCTAGCTCTTTCTTCTTTCTCCGTCAATTTTTTGTCTACACCAGCTAAATATCCTGGTCGACCTGGTTCTCTTTGTTTATTCAAAAATAGTTTGTCTTCCTCTATTTTTATTATTTTCAAGGCATCAGCATGTGCAATATCAAATAAGTTATCAAGGCTTATTTTAAAATTATTCTCTCGGTCCTTGAAAGTGGCTTGAGTTTTTTTACAATTTTTTTGCAGCTCTCTCCAAGCATGGTATAAATCAATCAGTTTCTCACGCAGTTAGGCAATGCCCTTGTGGGAATTCTAGCTTTTTCCCAAAATATTAAACACTCCCTAGTCACAAGATTTGCACTTTCACTGAGAGTTAGCTTGACTTGCCGAATATTATAAAATAAAACGGAGAGAACCTGGCGATTTGAGGGTAACTTTGCACCAGTGATTTGATGACTAGGTAGCCCGATAAGAAAAATATTTTCTTTATCACTTCGTAATGTCACTGACATCTTTACTCAACAAACAATAGTGCACCAATAACACCAAAACTTCCGAATGAAATGACGAATGAAGCGTAGTCCATAGTCGCAGCGCTGTAACCGCGCCAACATGTACGGACAAGCTTAAATTGCAATTCGGCACGGGTTCTCTTGCATGAAACGGGCTAATATTTTTTTCTAGAACATATTGGGTTATTATGAAAGTTTTAAGAAGGTATGCGTAAAAATATATCGAACATGAAAAATAAGGGACACCCTAATGTACATAACATAACACACAACGCAGATGGTAGCAGAACTCTGCTAAAATTCCCGCGAATTCTGCTTCTGTGAGAAACAACATTAATTTTTTTATGTTTAAACATTTTTAACATTTGATTATGTATAGGTAGGTAGGTAGAAGTGGTGAGGTCCTCTCTGAGGACCTCCAAGTAGAACTGAGCTCCGTTTTGATCCACACCCTCGTAAATTGTTGTATCCGCGTTCTCTTCAGTACCAGCCTGCGTCATTTAGAAAACCTAGGATTGCAGTTATCCTCTGCTTTCCTATTTCTCCCAATGATTCCAGCTGATACGCCCCGAAGTATCTCGACCTGATGTGGTTTAGTGCTGGGCAATGACACATCATGTGCTCAGGTGTCTCCTGTGTATCTGTTTCTTTGCAGCTTCTGCAATTAGCGTTGTACGGAAGCCCCATCTTCGTAGCTTGCGTGCCGATGGCCCAACGGCCTGTGATGAGTGCCGTGATACTACTAATATCCCTTTTACTTTTGGTTATTAGCTCTCGAGTTCTCTTGCTATTGACGGTTGGCTAGCAGAGCTTTGATCTCCTGAGACCCTGCTTTTCGGACCAACTATTACTGGGTTGTGTTTTGAAAAGTTCGTGAATTAGCTTGGACTGTATTTAAGGATTCAGGTAGACTACTTGTATAGGAGTCGTCTGCCGACCCCATTCGTGCAAGTTTCCGCCTTTTCGTTTCCTTGTATATCATTGTGCCCTGGACCCATGTTATCTGTAAATGGTTGTTTGTTGCTAGTATGTTAGGAGCCGACTTACAATCGGCTACTAGTGTCGAGTTGGTTCTTGCTGCTGCGAGAGATTTGATAGCCGCTTGGCTATCAGAGTATATCCTTACCTTGGTATTCCTGAGGCATTGCTGAATCGAAAGCTTGGCTGCTTCTAAAATAGCAAGTACCTCAGCCTGAAAAACTGTCGCTGATTCTGCGAGGTGGAATTTCGATTCTATCCCGTAGCTTTCAGCGAAAATTCCAGTCCCTACACCACAGTCCATCTTGGAGCCGTTAGTGTAGAGTGATACCTCATCTTGTCCGGTTACTCTGTCATTCTCCCAGTCTTCCCTCGTTGAAAAGGTAGTCGTGAATCCGTTTCAAAATCTTATCTCCGCTGTCATATAGTCCGTTTTGTTCTTTGCCAGATAGTTGCTGTCCTCCAAGATACGGCAGTGCGCTGTGTGGTAGCCTTTCCAGCATTTACTTGCCTTCAACCTGGCCGCACTATGCGCTGCCGTATTCTTTATGAAAAGTTCAATAGGCATTATATCTAGAATAGTGTTCAACGCGGCAGCCGGGCATGATCTTAATGCCCCTGTGGCTCCCGCGCAAGCTAATCTCTTTTTACTCGTTCCGTGATGTTCCGTTCCCACGAGAGCTTCGGGTCTAGTATCACTCCTAGGTACTTAGCTTAACCCGATAGCTCGAGTTCGATTCCATCTATTTTTGGTTTGCTGTATGTTGGGATCTTTTTTCTTCGCTTGAAGAGCACAAGTTCGGTTTTACTCGGGTTTATACCTAGTCCGCAGGTTTTTGCCCTTTCATTGAGTTGGGTAAGGGCCCCCGTCATTATGTTACTAATAACATCTGGGAATGGTCCTTATACTAGCAGCAATACGTCGTCTGCGTAGGCTACTACTTTAACTTCTCCGCTATTGAGCTCTCTCAATATGTCGTTCATGTTAATAAGCCAGAGAAGAGAGGTGTGCCTCTTCGGCTTTTACATTTATGAACGCACCTTCTATATCTAAGAAGGTGGGCATCGTATATTGCTTAAAATGTAGCGACTTTTCTATGTGGCAGACGACTTCGTGTAGTGCCGTTTCTGTCGATCCGATAAATGCTGCTTCTCGGTGTTTTCCCGGATATGAATATCGATTATTCGTTCCAGCGTTTTCATTAGGAAGGAGGTAAGGCTGATCGGCCTGTGATCCTTTGCTAGGATGTGACCTCTTCTTCCTGGTTTTGGTATAAATACAACTTTGGCTTCTTTCCATAGAGGCGGTATGTGTGTTAGTCTGATGCAAGCCATGTAAATCTTTTGTGTGTGTTAACCTTCAGTAGGTGCTGGCTTTTCTAGAAGGTTTCCTGGAAAGTGTGTATCCACCAGTGTCTCTATGGATTCTTCCATTGTTGTAGTCGCTGATCCGTCTTGTTTGTGTAATAGAGTTGGGCTGTTGTACCCTTTGGCAAGGACCTTGCTTAGTCTAGCCGAGTCTTTTATACCTTCGTGCGATTCGATTGATTATGTATAACTCTTGCAAATAATAAATAGAAATATGTACATAATATAAGTACAACGCGGATTTTTCACCCTTGACGAGCTGCTGCGCTGCCTTTACTTATCCAATCATATTGATCTGTGCGGCAAAGTTAAGCTCTTATCTATTGACTTTAAAATGATACGATAACTGGACCAATTGGGTGGATTTGTGCCAAGATATAAGATTAAATTCAAAAAAAGTATGAAATTTAACATTTTGAACTTTACAAAATCTTTAAAAATAAACTGAGCCATCGAAAAAAAAGTTTGTGATATTTTTGTGATCTAGGCCTCCAACACTAACAGAATTTGCCATCAACTGCTGGGGAGCATTTTGGCTGTAAACTAGTGTAATTGATCTGCCAGAGGCGTACTTACAAGCCGGCAAAGTCAAAAGTTGGAACAAAAAATCAATTTATCTCACAACAAATTTTTTTTGTTTCCTTTTTAAAAGTATAATTTTTAAAAGTCAAAAAAATGTTTGTAAAAAATTTCTGAAAATAAATTTAAAAAACATTTTTGTTTCTTTATCGTTAAAATCCAAATAATTTTCAGTCCAAACTTAAAAAAAAAATAAAATAATACTTATATTAAAAAAAAAAACAAAACAGTAACAGATTTACTGAAAAAAGGTCTTGATTTTACCAGGGATGCTCCCAAATACAACATCCGAAATCACGTCTTTTTAACTGTTTTTGCCTCAAAGAGCTGAGATCGCAAACAGACGCAGCTGGAACTTTCCAAATATCAAGAACAACGTTCAAAAAACATTGAAGGAAAGTATAACAAATTGATTATAAAACATTTTTTTTAATTTCCAACCACAGTAGAAAATTAGTAAAAAAAAAATGGACCTTTAGCAAATAGCGAATAACTATAAGATGCGGATATCGAACTGTTATTGTTGTTTTTACGTTGTTTTTACTTAATGAACACACAAATTACGGAAACCAAACAGCATGACCGTTTGATACTTAGTTTTTAAGATATTCATCTTTGAAGGATAATAACTTTTTTTTTTAATCTGAAATTTATGGGGGTTTCATATTTAAAAAGAGGGATAAATTTTCTGTCGATTGGTGTGCGTTACAACTTTCTAGGCCGAGGCCAAAGCGCCAATGTGCGTCGACGTCAAACGTGTAAAATTCCTGCGAATTTAGACTATAGCAACAAATTTAATTCTTTCTCGAATAATTTACGGAAAATTGTCGCAATTTCTCGAAACAATAAAATAAAATTGGTGGAAATGTCGAAGATTGAGGAAGTGGACTGCTTGATATCAAGTTAGCAGAGCATCCAGTAACTTAAAAAAAATTAAGCGGTACATTTTATTCTTTAACGATTAAGTTACTGATATTTAACGGATAACACTATGCAACATAAAAAATTTACCTCGATGGATGCTATTGATTTGAACTCGTTACGAATTCCCAAGTTAAACTGCGTTTTCCAACCCATGAATCCGTTTGCCGTTGGCCTGTTGGCCAATTTCAGAATTTTTCGAACTTTGCGGTCCTTGTGCTAAGAATCCTTGCGTCGCACAGTGGCGCCTTGGGCCAAAAAACGTGCAATAAATCACTCATTCGACTTTGTCCTAGAAAGTTACGACCCATACCAATCGACAGGTAATTGATCCACTATTACAAATATGTAACCCTTTTTCAAATCAAAAAATTTTTGTAAATGATAAGCCCTTTCAAAGTTGAACAATTTTTCACTTAAAAAAAACACACCGTTTTTAGGTAATTTTTCGCACTTCCGGGGGGTATATCTTAAAAACTAGGTATCGAATCGCTTTGCTTCTTTTTTCCACTGATTGGTGTGTTAGTTAAGAGTAAAAAAGTAAAACATATTGCAGTTTGCCATCCGCATCTCTTAGTTATGCGTTATTTGCGAAACGTCAATTTTTTCCATATTTTTCAACTTTGATGGAAAATAAAAAAAAAATTTTAATACTATTTTGTTTATACTTCCGTAAAACGTTATTTGGACTTTTTTCTTGATATTACGAAAGTTGTAGCTGCGTCCGCCTGCGTCCGCGGTTTTAAGAGCCAAAAAAGGGAAAAAAGTCATGGTCCCAGAAATTGCATATGGCGCAACCTTGTGAAAGATTTGTCCAAAACATGGTTTTAAAGTCCTGAAAATTTGATATGATGTTCAACAGCTCGATATAAGAAACTTTAGTTCTACCACTTTTGGAAAAACCCGCTAGTTTAGCGGGAAAACAGCTATAAATAGCTAAAATACGGAATGAAAGGTATTTTAAAATGCTTTAAGCGCCTCCTATATGTAATTTGTGTAAATGTAATATTAAAAAAGATATGAGCCAAACAAATTTTTTTTTAAACTTTTTTAAGCTTTTTTTTTATTTTTCTCAAAAACGGTTATAACGATTTCCTTTAAAACTTCAAACTGTATAGCCCTTGAGATTCCTTAAATTTTGGTATACATCATGTTACTGTAAAAAAGCACGTTTAAAAGTTATTCAGAGACGAAAATAGCCACTTTTGCCAGCTTAAAACAACTTACGCTGCCTAAGCATTGAATTTAGTATGTGCGAATCCAAACTGTATTTTAGGGTCATGGAATCACAACCTTGTCACAGAGTTAGAATCTAGTAATTATAGTCCAAAAATGTTAGGTCTATTGGATTTACCAAGTTTACCAAATTGTGACCATTATTTCAAAAAACATGAAATTTGAAATATTTTTTTTTAAAAAAAACTTAAACTTTTTTTTTTGTTTTTTTAGTTTTTAAAAATTAAAACATGAAAAAATAAACTAAACAAAACGACATTTTTTTTTTAAATTATTTTTTTTTAAATTCCAATTTTTTATTTTTTTTTTTAATAATTTTTAAAAATTACAACATAAAAAAAGAAACAAAATAAAACAAAAACTTTATTTCAAAAGTTTTTTTTTGTCTGAAAAAAATGGATTTGTTTTTAAATTCTGACTTTGCCGATTTGTAAGTACGCCTCTGCCACGCCCACTCCCTGTCTCAAGCAATAATTTGAAAGGTGGATCAATTATCTACCATTTGCCGTTCACATCATTCAATTATCTTCACTGGTTCAAAAGTTATGATTTATTACCAAAAAAAAGTCAAAAGGCGCCACTGTGCCTCGGGGAACTTTTTGGAAAAGCAGTTTAACTTGGGAATTAGAAACGAATTGAACAATATTGCAACCAAGAATTTTGTTGCACAGTGTATAAAAAGGTAAATAAATAAATAAATAAATAAATAAATAAATAAATAAATAAATAAATAAATAAATAAATAAATAAATAAATAAATAAATAAATAAATAAATAAATAAATAAATAAATAAATAAATAAATAAATAAATAAATAAATAAATAAATAAATAAATAAATAAATAAAATAAATAAATAAATAAATAAATAAATATATAAATAAATAAATGATGGATTGATGTTTCAATGGAGCATTTTTCTATAAAGTAGTGTATTAATAGTGCTTACATTTTAAAAGCTATATAATTAACCAATGAATATCCTTTTGTAAATACATTTCCCAAGATTCGTTTTGGGTAACCACATCTTATTTGGTATGCAGACAGTAACATATGAAGGCATTTCATTAAATAAAATAAGACAGGGGCCGTTTCACCAAAACTGTTCCCTGTCACATAAGGAACGAGGAAGAACATCCAAATATGAATTCCAACAACAGTAATAAAGTGAAAAACAATTTTGTATATGAGTGCTTTTCTGAGATAAATGGTCCGTTCTGTTACAATTGTAATAAACTGCACAATCAGCATAAGAAGAAAGCTAAATGGAACTTTGTTTCCCTGAATATATGTCTCCAGTACGCTAGTGCTATATTTGTAACGAAACTGAAAAAGAAGAAAACAAAATTTAAATTAATAATCTTATAAGTACATAGAGTTTATAAACTAATTTTATAAAGTTTATAAAATTATTAAATTTATGTTCATTGTTAATACAGATTTGTTTAAATATTAAATGCATTTAGGGGAGAGTGGGGCAAGAATAGTGAGAAAAGATTGGTTAGACATAGCATCTATAAATAAAGAGCCATCGCAATGAGATTGGTATCATCGGAATGGCTGTTAATGGCTGTTCTTCTGGCTTTAACTTCTTTCCTACACCCAAAAAAAATTGTCATCAATATGCCCCAATTTAGGTGGCAGTGTGACACTATCGAATAGAAAAAATCTTTGATCCGAAAGTCATTAAGTTGGTGTCACTTTATAACTTTCGAAAATATTAATTTTACCCTTTTTGGTGCTAAAAAGCCACTACCCGGTGTCATTTTGTTAGTATTTTAAAAAAACAAGAGAGAACGCTATAGTCGGGTGCCCCGACTATCAGATACCCGTTACTCAGGTAAAGGGAGTGCGAGGGAGATGGAGATAGAAACTTTGAACACGCATAACTTTTTAACGAATGGTCCGATTTGAAAAATATCTTCTACATTTCGATAGGTATTGATAAACACAATAAAACTGAATTTTTACTTTTCCGAAATATTGAAATTTTTAAAATCGTATATGAAACAAACTTGCGCTGCGTAGAAACTCCTAGAATCTGCATGCAAAATGCCAATCTTCTAGCTTTTATAGTTTCCGAGATCTCAGCGTTCATACAGACAGACAGACGAACGGACAGACGGACAGACAGACGGACATGGCTAGATCGACTCGGCTAGTGATCCTGATCAAGAATATATATACTTTATGGGAAACGCTTCCTTCTAGCTGTTACATACTTTTGCACGAATAAAATATACACTTTTACTCTACGAGTAACGGGTATAAATACATTTGTTTGAATGCTCCTGTAACCATTCTGCCATGGGAAAAAAATGATGGGCATGGCTCAGAGGCCAAGGTGCTAGGTTCTGGTATTATTTTGTTCTCGGGAGTACGAGGTTCAAATCCCGCCCACAACACAACTATTTTTTTTTTTGATTTAGTAATCTAACAAAACTTAACATTTTTTCATTTTTGTACTTAAAATTATTAAGGAAATGTTAAAAATGCATTTTAAAAACTTTTTACCTACTCTTATTTATCCGGTTTTTGAACCGGGGTCTCGCATCAGAGGCAGACGACTTACCAACTGGGCCATCGCATCATGTTACGCGCGTGTACACTCCTGACAATGATAAAACGAACACTGATAATCGATACTTGAGTAAAACATCGGCCTATCGTCGTCGCGATAGACTCAGTTCGACCTTTGTAAATCAAAAATGATAATTATTAGCATCGATGTGACCCTAGTTTTATCAAAATGAAACTATTTAGTATGAAATAAGATTTTTATATAAATGCGGTATACTTTTGACGCTCAAATTTTTTACCCAAAAAATGTGATCCTAGGTGCAGTGTTAGTT
>JBAMCF010000803.1:0-27002 GCA_037075285.1 Drosophila lutescens | reverse complement strand
TACGTATTGCTCTATAGAATATAGACGTCCGATCGGCACGCGCTTTTCATGATACGCACAAAAAATATGATTCGGAAAGATTCATGTCATTAGCTTTTACTCTGAGCGAAATATCTTTAATTCTTGCAAGTTATATCCGATTGTTCCTAGGGCAGCTATACGATATAGACGTTTGATCAGGGCGCTTTTCTAACTTTATCTGCGTACAGATATTTTAGGACGACTGTGAAAAATTTAGATCGCTGGCTTTTAAACAGAGCTCGCAAATGGTATTGAAACAGACATACAGACGGACATGGCTATATCGACTCCCCTATTGATCCTGATCAAGAATATATATACTTTATGGGGTCGGAAACGTCTCCTCCACTACGTTACAAACTTCTGATCAAATTATAATACCCACTGCAAGGATATAAAAATAAATAGAAGACGCACTGAAGCCATTTTCATACACAATAAAGTACGAGATAAAACAAACTAAAAAAAATCAACATTACTAAAAAATATTATGTCGTTTAAGAATTATGAACCGTTAAAAACTGCAACTTTCGAATCCATTTTACAAAAATTTATATTTTTCTTTTCTTGTTGTCGAAATAAAAGGATATCAAAAATGGTCGTGCAAAATGTTCGCACCGCCAGCGGTGAAGAAAGTCAAGTCAAAGGAGCTATCGTTCTACCGGTCGAATGGGAAGGCGAAGTTTAGAATCTCGAATTTCTGATCGTGCCTGGGTTAAACCAAAGATTCTACTTTGGATTGACTTCTGGATCGCAATCGGCTTACCAGTCTTAGGAAAGCGATGGAATGAGATAAAAAAATCGCTTCCAATATCCGAAATCTATCTGGATGAAGGAACTCCGAAGTCCGAGACCGCTTTCACACCACACAAGCTTACGCCAACGCAACAAGAGGAGTTGACCAAAGTCATACCCACATATCCCTCATGCATAGATAAAAAACAAGAGAGAACGCTATAGTCGGGTTGGTGTCCCGACTATCTAATACCCGTCACTCAGCTAAAGGGAGTGCGAACGCTGTACTCGGGTTGGTGTCCCGACTATCTATTGGGGCTAAAGGGAGTGCGAGGGAGATAGATATATAAACAATTTTGATTGCGTATAACTTTTTAATGAATGGTCCGATTTGAAAAATGTCTTCTACATTTCGATAGGTATTAATAAACACTATAAAATGGCGTTTATATATTTTTAAAATCTTAAAAGATGTGGCCTCCAGACACATTTGAAAATCGTTTATGGCGATTGTGGGCGTTAGGGGGGCGTGGCACCTCGATGAAACAAACTTGCGCTGCGTAGGAAGCCCAAGAATATGTGTGTGAAATCTCAACCTTCTAGCTTTTATAGTTTCCGAGATCTCAGCGTTCATACAGACAGACAGACGGACAGACGGACAGACGGACAGACAGACAGACGGACAGACAGACGGACAGACGGACATGGCTAGATCGACTCGGCTAGTGATCCTGATCAAGAATATATATACTTTATGGGGTCGGAAACGCTTCCTTCTCCCTGTTACATACTTTTGCACGAATACAATATACCCTTTTACTCTACGAGTAACGGGTATAACTAGGCAAAACTGACCTCGAGGAACATATAATCAAAGTCACGGAAGAAGACTTGCCGATCAAGCAAAACAAAAGCTGGTGTAGATCGGTTGTTAAAATTGGTTGTAATCGAGGAAAGCAACAGTAGCTGGAGTTCTCCAGTGACCCTAGTGCAGAAAGGCACAAAAAATCGACTTTGCCTCGATGCTCGCAAAGTATATACTCGGACTATCAAAAATGCATATCCGTTACCCCATATTGAAGGTCTTTTGAGCCGACTACAAGAGACGTACTACATTTGGGCAATAGATCTGAAAGACGCCTTTTGGCAAATAACCCTGGAAGCTAAAAACCGCGAAAAGACAGTTTTTACAGTTCCTTTCGGTTTGTGCAATGCTGCACAAAGAATATGCAGGCTGATGGACAAAGTAATTTTGACGTTTTGGTACCTCAGTTGTAGTCTTTCCCAGGTTTTTCTCTTCGTTTTCTCGAAGTAAAGTCATTTCATCTTCTTCGTATAATGTCCTGAATCGACCTAGCTCCAGATGTCGTTGTAGCGCTAGGGTGATTGTTTGTGCCGTTGACGCCGGAATTAAAGATGATTCTAATTCGTTGCATCGTCTCTGTAGTTGTCGGATAGCAAAATCCATCGATGAGTCAGTGGTTATGTGTTTGACTACTGGGTCCTTTGTGTTTGCTCACGCCAAAAGGGCGTTTAATTTCGGGAGGCAGTGTCAAGCGGCAGTTTTCTCCAGATTTCCATATTTCGCTCGCTTACACTGCCCTTTGCTCTCCGTCTCCAACTCTCCCGCAACTCTCCGCTCTGCTCTGGAGCCACTTAGCTTAGATGAATGTAATTATTTCTATTTTTTAAGTGTCCAATAAATAGCCGCACGTCGCGCAAAACCCCGAAAGTTTTTTCTACCCGTATTTTTGGCCATTATTTCGGCGCGGATCATCGCGCATTTCTTCCTGGGATTTTCAGCTTCTGCAATCAAGCCACCCCCGCCCCAACAGTGTTGTTCTGTGTTCGCCGCGGATCTTTCTGAGGGCCACTTCCTGATGGGATGTTGTCTTTAAAGATTTGTTGATATTTTTCTACCACCTAATGCCGCGTTCTCGACCTCTTCGTCTAGGTCACAAAACTGCTGCCAGAGAACATTCACCTGGCTTAGCCGACTGTCATAATAGCCGTCTCGTTTGCGTCGTTCGGTCGAATCCTTGTTATAATTCTTTATGACCGGTTGGATTTGCCCTTGTACCTAATTTTGATCGTCAAGTAGACGATTGTGTAAAACGATCTGTTTTGACTTGTTTCCTTTATGAATAAGGTCGACATAATGTTTGTAGTCACTACTCGTGTTTTGGAGATGACGAATCCTGTGAAGCTGGATGATGCTCGGTATTCTAGGAAGCTGGATCGGCAGGATGAAGCTGTGTATCGTGTGAAGCTGGATGAGCTATGCTGTCCTGTGAAGCTGGATAAGCTGCGGTTCCCAAATTGGGTGGTCGATCCTGTGAAGCTGGATAAAGCTGCGTATCCTGTGGAGCTGGATGAGCTGGGTATCCTGTGAAACTGGATAAGCTGTCTATCCTGTGAAGCTGGATAAGCTGTCTATACTGTGAAGCTCGATAAGCGGTCTATCCTGTGAAGCTGGATAAGCTGTCTATCCTGTGAAGCTGGATAAGCTGTCTACCCTGTGAAGCTGGATGACCTGTGCTGTCCTGTGAATCTGGATAAGCTGCGGTTCCCAAATTGGGTGGTCGATCATTTGACGCTGGATAAAGCTGCGTATCCTGTGGAGCTGGAGGAGCTGTGTATCCTGTGAAGCTGGATGAGCTTTCTATCCTGTGAAGCTGGATGAGCTATGCTGTCCTGTGAAGCTGAACAAGCTGCGGTTCCCAAATTGGGTGGTCGATCCTGTGAAGCTGGATAAAGCTGTGTATCCTGTGGAGCTGGATGAGCTGGGTATCCTGTGAAACTGGATAAGCTGTCTATCCTGTGAAGCTGGATAAGCTGTCTATCCTGTGAAGCTGGATAAGCTGTCTATCCTGTGAAGTTCGATAAGCGGTCTATCCTGTGAAGCTGGATGAGCTATGCTGTCCTGTGAAGCTGGATAAGCTGTCTACCCTGTGAAGCTGGATGACCTGTGCTGTCCTGTGAATCTGGATAAGCTGCGGTTCCCAAATTGGGTGGTCGATCATTTGACGCTGGATAAAGCTGCGTATCCTGTGGAGCTGGAGGAGCTGTGTATCCTGTGAAGCTGGATGAGCTTTCTATCCTGTGAAGCTGGATGAGCTATGCTGTCCTGTGAAGCTGGATAAGCTGTCTATCCTGTGAGGCTGGATAAGCTGTCTATCCTGTGAAGCTGGATGAGCTGTGCTGTCCTGTGAAGCTGGATAAGCTGCGGTTTTCAAATTGGATGGTCGATCCTGTGAAGCTGGATAAAGCTGCGTATCCTGTGGAGCTGGGTATCCTGTGAAGCTGGATAAAGCTGAGTGTGAACTTAACCGTGCTTCTCACCAGTTAGAGGTTCAGGGGATTGCTGGGTGTGATCCTTTGTTGGTAAAGGACAAAGGTAAACACACAGACGGGTCTACCGAGGAACAGTGATAATTCGCACTGTCGGCACGGAGACGCTTAGGAGTTTACGCGGCTTCTTCCCGGAGGTCAGAAAGTAAGACCGCGGAGTTATAAGATGAGTTGATAACTGATTTATTGTGAAGTTGGTACATGCTTTTATACTAATTGGAGATGCGGAAGTTTAGTGGACAGAATAGCAAAGTTAGGTGTGTTCTAGAGTAGGTCAGTGAAATTGATTACGCTAACAGATTGCTTATTTGTTCGGCTGACACAGCAGAATGTGCTGACTGCTTGGCGGGTCTTGACTCTGTAGAATTTACTGATCAGTACTTATTACCAGCCGTGGGTGCAACTGGGCGCCTGGTTCTGTTACCAATTTGTATACTTCTTGATTTGTTGGTGCTGGTCATGTTTAGCAACATTGTGTGTGAACAACATTTTTTTGATTGCGAATAACTTTTTAATGAATGGTCCGATTTGAAAAATGTCTTCTACATTTCGATAGGTATAAATATACACAACAAAATTGCGCCAGACACATTTTAAAATCGTTAGTGGGCGATTGTGGGCGTTAGAGGGGGCGTGGCACCTATTTGAAATAAACTTGCGTTGCGTAGGAAGCTCAAGAATATGTGTGGGAAATCTCAACCTTCTAGCTTTTGTAGTTTCCGAGATCTCAGCGTTCATACGGACAGACAGACAGACGGACAGACATGGCTATATCGACTCGGCTAGTGACCCTGATCAAGAATATATATACTTTATAGGGCCGAGAAGATAAGTGAAGGAAACAATAAACCGCCAACGTCGGTGTGGAGTGACCCGTCTACCAGCGACAGTCGTGTGCCACGAAAAATGCTAGATCAGCGAAATTATATGTTTTTATTTTTTTTGTGCAAAATTAATTTCAACCATATATGGGACGTTCCATATCAACCCGACCACCCCTTTTTTTTGTATGTGGACAGTACCACATTGATTGCAAAGCCCCTTGCTTCCAAAATTTTACCTCATACCTATTTTGTCAATGTTACCACTCTTTCGCCCTATATTCGCGTTGAAAAGAAAACAAAAAATCATTTTTATCCTGCGAACGGAAGACACAATTGCCATAATTCAAAAGCAGAAAAATCTGTCTTTCCATGGCCGATAACAAGAAAATAAAATGGATTTTATTATACCGTAGATGACCAAGCGATAGTATTTTTAAAGTCTAAAAGTAGAATTTCGTCCAAAGGGCCAGTCTGCAAAAATATCATTATATTTTTCTCAAAAATCCCCATATTTAACGGATTTTATGCCACTGGTACCCGTTACTCGTAGAGTAAAAGGGTATATTGTATTCGTGCAAAAGTATGTAACAGCTTGATCAGGGTCACTAGCCGAGTCGATATAGCCATGTCCGTCTGTCTGTCCGTATGAACGCTGAGATCTCGGAAACTATAAAAGCTAGAGGATTGGTATTTGGCATGAAGATTCTTGGAGTTCCTACGCAGCGCAAGTTTGTTTCAAGAAGGTGCCACGCCCCCTCTAACGCCCACAATCGCTTATATACGATTTTAAAAATTTCAATATTTCGGAAAAGTAAAAAGGCAGTTTTATTGTGTTTATCAATACCTATCGAAATGTAGAAGGAGTTTTTCAAATCGGACCATTCGTAAAAAAGTTATGCGTGATCAAAGTTTCTATCTCCATTTCCTCACTCCCTTTACCTGAGTAACGGGTATCTGATAGTCGGGGCACCCGACTATAACGTTCTCTCTTGTTTTTTTGATTATTCCTATGGAAGCCATAAGATATAGTGGTCAAATCCGGCACGTTCCGACATGTGTACTACCTGCAGTAGAAATAAGACTTTTGGGAAAGTTTCATCGCGATAGCTTAAAAGCTAAGAGACTAGTTCGCATAGAAACGGACAGACGGACAGATGGATTCGGCTATTGATGATCAAGAATATAGAAACTTTATGTGGTCGGAAACGTCTCCTTCACTGCATTGCAAACTTTTGACTGAAACTATAATACCTTCTGCTAGGGTATAAATATAGTTCGAGGAAAAAAGTCAAGTCATAGTTAGAACTACAGTGATTTAAAATTAAGGGAATGTAATTTCTAGTTAATATACTTGGAACAAAAAGTTAAGTCGGACAACCAAGTCGGGGCTATCAATTTCACCTCCAATAAGGTTATAAATGAAGACAGTCCCAAGCATCGTTCTACGGTTGGTTTGGGAGGGTAAGTTAATTAGGAGTAATCTACTAGAATAAGGGCCGTTTTCTCGTCCGTTTGTTTAATTTAAAGTAAGGTTAAAAGCTTTAAATCGTATGGGAAATCAGAGTTTTAACCCTACTTTAAATTTAACAGGCGGACGAGAAAACGGCCCTAAGATGGTAAAATGCGGTTTGCATACCAATTTAGGCGCCTTAAGGTAAAAAGTTCTTTTTTTACGGATTCGATAGGGTCAATATGAATTCCGTATTGGGGACTCCAGACGGGTGATCCGTACTCAAGTATCGGCCGGACGAGCGAGATGAATAAAGTCTTAGTAATGTAAGGATCATCAAATTCCTTAGACCACATTTTAATAAAGCCAAGCGCACCCCTAACTACATTTACCATGGATGAAATGTGATCAGTAAACTTTAGTCTTGTGTCCAAAAGAACACCAAGATCATTGACTAGATCTATTCTGTCAAGAGTGCTCTCGCTCAGCGTATAAATCGCATATTGAGGAGTAACACGACAAAAAGTTATCACCTTACACTTGGAGCCATTTAAATTCAGCGAATTGTCGGAGCACCATGTTTGAAAACTATATAAATTTGTAAATCAGACTGGCAAGAAGTATCCTTGTAATGCAGGCATAATTTCACATCATCAGCGTACATAAGTACACGAGAATGGCTTATAACTGAATAAAGTAAAAAGTAGCGGCCCCAAGTGGCTCCCTTGTGGGACACCCGAGGTAACCTGGAGTATACAAGAAAGACAATTTTTAAAAAGTACCCTTTGTGTCCTGCTGTTTAAATAATTTAATATCCATCTAAAAAGATCAACTGGGAACCCAATTAAATCGAGTTTTTTAACCAGAAGTAGGTGATTAATGGAGTCAAATGCTTTACTAAAGTCAGTGTCATTTACGTCTGTTCAAAAAATGGTTTTTTGACTATGTTTTCTTGAAGTTGTTTCTCTCTTAAAAAATCCTAAAATTATTCTGAATATGGAGTTTGAAAGATAAAGAGTGTCACTTTTAAAAAACTTTAACATCAAAACAAACCATGAATTCGTTTGATTGTGATAACATTCGGGAGTTATCACAATCAAACGAATTCATGGTTTGTTTTGATATTAAAGTTTTTTAAAGTTGGACAATTTCAGCATTTTTCGAACTTTGAGGTCCTTGCGTCGGGGAACTTTTTGGAAAACGCAGTTTAACTTGGGAATTCATAACGCATTCAAAAAACAATTGCATGCTTTATTAAAGTCAGTGTAAATGACGTCTGTTTGAAAATGGGTTTTGAAACCCTTTATCACGAATGAAGTGAACTCCAAAAGGTTAGTGGTTCTTAATCTACGTTTCATAAAACCATGTTGACAAGGAGATATAACTGACCTACATAGGTGCTGCAAATGAGGTGTAATAATAATTGCTTCGGGATGGCTGACAATTTGGATGTACCTCTATGATTGTTTGCTTCCAATTTATTATCTTTCTTGTGGAGGGGAATTACAAACGATTCGTTTCATATAGATGCAAATTTAGACGCTTCTAAAGATAATGTAAACAATTTGAGGAGGGGCTTGCAAAGGGCTTCTGCGCAATATCTAAGCACGCAGCCGGGAATTCCATCGAGACCAGGTGAATAGACGGGCTTGATTTTTTGTGAGCTTTCGTTTAATGTGGGACAAAATATTAAGTTCGACTTGGATACAGTGTAAGAATAAGGCTGTGTACAGTGATATGAAGAAGAATATGTCGTTTGAAAAAACTGAGCAAATAGATCGGCTATTGCCTGATCAGTTGTTGCTGTCATGTTTTCAAAAGAAAGCGATTTAACAAAATTTTAACAAAATTGAAGAACTGTTTCGGATCCTGGGAGAATTGGATCTTACGACGGTTCAAATAATTCTTGTAACACAGAGCGTTAAGCACGGTAAAACTAGACCGAGCGCTTAGGTATCTAGAAAAAATAAAGTGAGAGCCGGTATCTCTATATTTACTATAGAGTCTGGACTTTATGTTTCTTAGATGTGTCAGCTTTTTACTGAACCAAGGTGGTTTGGTGGAGACTGACGGATAGTACAACGGAACACAAGAATTAAAAAACGAATTTACAGTTGAATAAAAAATATTTATAGCATCATCCATATAATGACATGAGTAGAGATCGGAACAATCAAAGGCATACGAAAGTCGGCCTTGCGAAAACAAAGTAGTCGCTTAGTAGACTTCTCTGATTTTGCATCTATCACAGTACCAGTGTCGATTGAAACCTCAAACGCCGGATGATATGGATCTTCATGTCGTTTTTTTTCAATATTTTCAAAGATGATTTATTTATATCAGGACTTATAATTAATCAATTATGTATTGGCCGTTTTGTTCGACCACTAATGACCATCTCGCGGGCAGCTGCATAGTTCCGCGCTCGAAGAACTTTTGGTCTTTTCCAGCCAAGAACCGAGACAAGTGGTTTTCGACAGCCTCATCTGAATCAAAGTTTTTACCATTCAAAGAGTTTTGAAGAGAGCGAAACAAATGGTAATCTGAAGGTGCTAAGTCCGGACTATAAGGTGGATGTGATAGCACTTCCCAATTCAGCTCCGTTAGTTTTTGCCGAGTGACCAAAGATGTGTGGGGCCTAGCGTTGTCACGGTGAAAGACTTATACCCTTGCGATTAGCTAGTGCCGGCTCCTTTTCTTTAATTTTTTCCGCCAAATTGGATAGCTGGCGACAGTACACATCTGAATTGATGGTTTCATTCCGTCCCAGCAGCTCAAAGTGCACTACACCCTTCCAATTCCACCAAACAGACAGCATAACTTTCCTCTGATGGATATCGGCCTTTGATGTGGCTTGGGCTGGCTCATCTTTCTTGCTCCATGATCTTTTTCATTGGACATTATTGTAAACAACCCACTTTTCGTCGCCAGTAATGATCCGCTTCAAAAAAGGATCGTTTTTAATCCGTTGCAGCAGAGAATGACAGATATTGATTCGCTTAGTTAGGTGAATTTCCTTTAAGTTATGCGGAACCCAATTTCTTCAAATGGTCTTCAACCGTTGGATGCGACACACTGAGCTTCTCTGACATCTCCCGCGTTGAATAACGCCGGTTTTCATCCAGCAAAGCCTGAATTTGTTCGTCAAAAACGGCCGATGGTCGACCAGAACGTAGGGCGTCTTTAACTCCAAAATCTCCAAGCCTGAATTTGGCAAACCAGCGCTGACATTGGCGATCACACACGGCATCTTTACCATACACTTTGCACAATTTTTCGCGAGCATCGACCGCTTTTTTTCCTTTTCGGAAATAAAGAAGCGAAATATGCTGAAAATGCTCACTTTGATCCTCCATGTTTAATTTGCTATAGCTTCCACAAATGTTATCGAATAATTACCAAATTTTCATCGATAGTACCTAAGACAATAAGCTTTAAAACGATACTAATATATCTGCCATAGGAACGGTTGAAAAATTAAATGGAAATTAATAGGAAAAAAATGATAGGTTTGTCGATTTTTATTACATTCCCTTATACTCTGGGATATGACTATTTTTAAATATTTCCGAATTTCGATTTTAATTTTAAAAAGATCGAACTACTATATCATATAGCTGACATAGAAACCATCAAAAAACAAGAGAGAACGCTATAGTCGGGTGCCCCGACAATCAGATACCCGTTACACAGGTAAAGGGAGTGCGAGGGAGATGGAGATAGAAACTTTGAACACGCATAACTTTTTAACGAATGGTCCGATTTGAAAAATTTCTTCTACATTTCGATAGGTATTGATAAACACAATAAAACTGCATTTTTACTTTTCCGAAATATTGAAATTTTTAAAATCGTATATAAGCGATTGTGGGCGTTAGAGGGGGCGTGGCACCGTTTTGAAACAAACTTGCGCTGCGTAGGAACTCCTAGAATCTGCATGCAAAATGCCAATCTTCTAGCTTTTATAGTTTCCGAGATCTCAGCGTTCATACAGACAGACAGACAGACGATTATTAGATGTTCTTGATATCAAGTTAGCAGAACAACTCCTTAAATGTTAACTTTTCCAAAATGGTTTTTACTGGGATTTGGCCGCTATTTATCCGTAAATTATTCGTGAAAGAAACAAGAGAGAACGCTATAGTCGGGTGCCCCGACAATCAGATACCCGTTACTCAGGTAAAGGGTGTGCGAGGGAGATGGAGATAGAAACTTTGCACACGCATAACTTTTTAACGAATGGTCCGATTTGAAAAATTTCTTCTACATTTCGATAGGTATTGATAAACACAATAAAACTGCATTTTTACTTTTCCGAAATATTGAAATTTTTAAAATCGTATATAAGTGTAAAAAACGTTTTCTAATTTGAGTTGTGGTTAACCGATTTCAACCATAAATGACTCATTTTACAGATAGTAGAATGCCCTCCAACTTTCTTATTCATTAGATTAGAAGCTACACTTCGTCAAAGTTGAAAAAGTGAGAAAAAATGCAAAAATGCTGGCAGAAATGGCTTCGTTAAAAATACACGCCTAAAAACCATGGCCAGCGGAGGAAGGCAGCATCAACGACCCCGAGTTGATGGATGGACGACTCCGGACGGATGGATGCCAGCCGCACTCCTGGAATGCGCCAGGAAAGCAGGCAGGAACCTCCGATTCTTGGAAGAGGTGGGGAACATACGATACCGAGTACAGACCTCGCGACAGAGGCAACGGGTCTTTATCCTTCCCCATCCCCGAAGAAGGGATGGAGTGTGAGGAAAACCCCACATTTTTTATAGAACTAAGATAAGATAAGTAGAGATAAGTAAAGATACTAGGAGATAAGAATAGAATAAGAGGCAAACCAAAGACCCACGGAGGGCACTAACACATAAGAAAACCCACACGCACACCGCGCGGGAGAGGAAGGAGAGAGAGATCAGCAGCCGAAGCTGAAACGCAGCCGAAGCTGAAACGCAGACGAAGCTGAAACGCAGGCGAAGCTGAAACGCAGCCGAAGCTCAAGACGAAGGGGTCCTCTGCCCGGACGACGACAGCGCAGCAGCCGACACGATCGTCACCAGAGGACTGCAGCCGAAGCTTAACGATTTGCGGATCGAGATAGTCGCTCGAGAGCCGGCCTCCCCTCTCCGGAAGGTTTTCCCCCGCCGAGATCGGAAAACGCGCCCCGGGTGACGGGGCCTGTTCTCCAATTTTCGGGTTAGGAATTCGATATCCGGGTGATGGTAGCCAGTAGGTGATGGCTACCGAAGTAGCCATTGTAATTCTTTCAGAATAAAACCACGCCAATACCTAACGCACAACAACCTCAAGAACTCCAACTATCGTCCAGCGTTTGTTTTAAGGCATTCCCCGTGATCGGCCAAGCGGCGACATTATCTTTTATTCGCACTCTGCAAGACGATGCCCACGAAGCATTCGCCCCGGCGGAGCCCCAGGCTGGAAGCCTCGGGTGTTCCCGCAGCTACGACAACCACGGCCACAGCAACTGGCACCTCGACCAGCTCTGCGAGTGCGGCTGGTAATCGGCAGCAGCCACAGACTCCGAAGATAAGTGGAACAGCCGCCAGGAAAGCGGCAAGTAACCTGCAGCCCGAATCAACGGGGCAGATTACGGACTCCACGACTGTACAAGCGGCGGCCCTAATGGAAAGGATCGCACGCCTCGAGTCGGAGCTGGAAAAGGCAAGGGCAAATGGAGGACAAGCAGAGGCCGCCAGAGATCCCGTTGGAATCGGGGCACGCGGCGTTGGAGTGAGCGGTGCGGCGAATACACCGCCATGTTTGAGAAGTCAAGCAGAGGCCTCCAAAGATCCCGTTGGAATTGGAGTGAGCGGTGCGGCGAATACATCGCCATGTTTGAGAAGTCAAGCAGAGGCCTCCAAAGATCCCGTTGGAATTGGAGTGACCGGTGCGGCGAATACACCGCCATGTTCGAGTGGAATGCTGCCACGCCAGAGAGCAGCGCAACAGAGTTTAAGTGAAAACTTGCCCAGGCAGATGAGTGATAATCTGCAAACGGAGCTTGGAGTGACGTCATCGTCGCAGTTGCCGGCACAAATTAGTGCAAATTTGCCGCCACAATGGAGTGGAAATTTGGCGCCGACACTCGGCGGCCATTGGGCAAACGGGCAACCTGTCACACGGACACACACACCAACAACAACAGTTATCTATTCTCAGCCATTTTGTGTGACCGCCACGGCGCAGCCTGGACTAGGTTATGTTCATCCGCCACGGGAGCCGACACACAATTTGGAGGTATCTGTACCATCGCCCCAGTCATATGGAGTGGCGACAGCGAGCATACCTGGATGGACGCCACGAAGATTGCCCGATCTTCCCGATTTCGAGGGTCAGCCAGAGGAATGGCCAATATTCGTGTGCGCGTTCACGGAGACAACGGCAGCCTACCAGTGCACCGCATTGGAAAACAACCAGAGGTTGGTGAAAGCCCTGAAGGGCGAGGCCCGCGACACAGTGAAGTCGTTGCTCATCCATCCCAACAACGTAGAAGCTGTTATGGAGCAGCTTCGATTCCGGTATGGACGTCCGGAGATCCTCATCCGTAGCCAACTGGATAGCGTGCGCGATGTACAGCCAATACAGGAGGCCAACATCGCAAGGATCGTGCCGTTCGCGACGAAAGTGAGCAACCTGGCAGCGTTCCTGCAGTCAACCACGATCGGCAACCAGCACCTAGGGAACCCAACCCTAATGGAGGAGCTGATCGCCAAGTTGCCGCTCAGCAAGAGGTTGGACTGGGCGAAGTATGCGGTCACGATACAGCCGTATCCGACAGTGGTACACCTGAGCGAATGGCTTAATGAATTCGCAAGACTGGTGTGCACTGTCACGGACGTTGGAGCCAAGGAGCAACCGAAGCGAAGGATCCTGCACGCGAATAGTGTTCGCGAGGAGGAGAGGTATGCCGACCGCCCCAGATGTTGCCCTATATGCGAAGGACAACACCAGATCAGGGACTGCAAGGAGTTCAACAGCGCCTCTACAACGACGCGGATCGAGTCCGCCAGGAAGCTGAGGCTATGCTTCTCGTGCCTGGAGCCCGGACACATGTCCCGGTTCTGTAGGAAGAGCCGCGGATGCAACGTCTACGGATGCCAAAGGAGGCATCACTACCTTCTTCACGAGTCACCTGGACATCCCAGACGGCCGCCAGTCGCAGATGGAGACCGGAGGAGGGATCAGAGAAGCAGTCAGGACCAACAGCTGTACAGAGACAGCAGCAAACGGAGAGGAATGCCACGACCAGTGGGTTCCAACGAAAGGAGCCGTCCTACGTCAGCCGCAGTTATAGACGCGGGGCGCACATGGCAACCAGTCTGCCTTAAATCAGCGGAGCCCTATAGCAAATATCTTTTGATGGGGTATTGTTAAAGAAATTAAATATGTAAAAAAACATCATAACGTGAATTTTTTTAGTGAAATTTTTTGTTGTAGAAAATTTTTAAGAAAAAAAAATGTTTTTTTAAAGAAAAAAAATATAAATAAATTACCTATAGGGTTCTTAGTTTCCCAGTATTTTTTTTAATTTAACTTGATTTTTAAAAAAAAATTATCCAAATCGGTCAACTATATCTTATAGCTGCAATATAAACGCTTATTACAAAGGGGAATATCTCAGTTCTATTTCAATACTTGTTCATATAAATCAGGTTTTAGATCATATCTCGATAACAAATTAAGTTTATTTTTATATTTTCAGCAAAATAAAACAAATTTAAATTATAATTTCATTTTTTTATTCATTCTTCATCTTCATCACTACTGTCAGAACAGTCAAATATATTTGCATACTTATTTTGAGAACTGGGAGGACTTTTTATAAGATCCAGAGCTGACTCTGGCATTTTTGCTTTTTTTTTGAGGAGTTTTAAAAAAGCTAGAAATAATGGGATCCGAGCTGATAAGCAATCTATTAAACACATCCTCGTTTGATTTTTCGCTACTGGTTTTTCTGGAATTGTGTTCTCTGAAATGCTTAAAATCCTTATTCCGTGCTTCCTGTGCTTCCTCAGTTAATTGGCCAATAGGTACCAAAGCATGTTTAATTATTTCCGGACCATGAATAAAAAATTTGTGCAGAGTTGGTGGCATATTGTACCACGGATAGAGCTTTACAAAATGTCTAGCCGTTTTTATTGCGTATTCTCTAAATTTGTCTATTTCAATCTCTTCATTGGATGAAACAACGATCAAAATGGTATGCATTTCTTTAATTAAATCCACATCTAAGTGTGTAATTTCTGCAGACTGCTCAGCATTTTTAAAAAATCTTCGAGAAGTATTAGGTTCATTCGAACTTCCAAATCCTGGCTTCGGTACATCAACAAGTAAAACCAGTTTACTTTTGAATTCGTTTTGAATACGTTTTTTATTACTGTCAACAATATCTTTGTCCTCGACTGACCTTGCTTGCCATCTTTTAATAAATATTTAATAAACATGTAAAAGACATTCAAAAAAGCGTATCCAACATGCAAGGTTGAAAGTCCGAACTCAAATTTTCTGTTTTCACAGCTTTTTGTAACATATTATCTATGTTATTGAATAGCTGGTCGTTGAGCCGCATAAATAGCTGTTCGTGTTGATGTTGTCTCGGTGATTGCATTGCACACTTTGCCGTCAATCATTGAAAGAATTAGTCTATGGCTCACTTCAACACCATTGCCTTCTATGTCCACATCTGTTTTATCTATCTTACTCATTTCTGCATTTACTCATCATTTTCCGCCTGCTATACACTTGAAGTTTCCTTTATTTATTCTATTTTTAAATTTCTTCAAAAAAGAGTTGAGCCTTTACGTGAGTTCTGCCATAAAACATATTCTTCACATGTCATTTTTATTTTAACTATGTAATTGATAAGTACAGAGTTATCTGTATCTTCCTTATCTAAAAAGCTTGCTTATATTAACTGTGTCCCTAACTTCCATCAAAACCCCAATTGATAATTAGTCATATATTCCTCATCTTACTCTTTTTTAAATTGGCAATCTTTCTTTTTTCTAAATGTATTAATCGTTGAGCAGTGTGATTCATTAGGGCTTGAAGAGTAACTTTTTCTACTGACTCACTTATAACTATTCTTTCTGTATAACACTCTTTTTTCTCTATTTTTACATCATATTACTATTTTTATCTATCTTTAGCAGTATCTCTTACTATATTTTATTTATATCTATTAATTCTTGCTTCTACCTATACTTCTATTGCTTCCTCTTTTTACATTTTGTCATCTAGCTTCCTTACTAAAGTCTTTTTATTTTATACTTCATATACAATCTTTTATTCTTCTACATTACCTTCTTATCTAAGCTTATATTTCTTATCATATTCTAGCACAGTCTAAGAATGTTGTTCCCTCAAGTCCTGTTTTTTTCTAAGCTTGGTTCGGTTGGTGTATTCTTCAAAAGATTTCTCGTTTCTTTCTCGTTTAATCTTATTAAAGAAATCTATTTTTTTATCTATCCAAGTCTGATTTGCCTTGAGAAAACTGTCTTCCACTCTATTTTCTCGAGTCCAGCGAGTCTTAAATTTGAAATAAACCTTGTCAGTTTTTCTTTTAGACTTTCCAAGCTTGTCCGGTTGCCTTAGTTTGTTCGTATAAAGACGTTTCTAAGTGCTGAAACTTTTCCTCAAACAAATCGTACGTATACCTCTGCATGATGTAAAATAGCTCTCGGCGAGTGCGAGAAACAGTTGATAGTTCTGTTTTAAAAAGATATCAACTCATTTAACCTTTGTTGTGTTAAAAACACACATGTACTATATTAAATCTTACCAACAAATTGAATCACTATTTTTCACACTTCTAAGACATCACAAAAGCTCTAAAACACGAATACAGCACATTAACAAGAATATATTTGACGCCAGGAACACAATATAAATACCTCCGGCTTCATTTTCCATCATAATTGGATTTAAATTTGATAAGACAAAATAATTGGACAGCTTGCCGCTAAAGAAAAACAAAAGTAATTGAAAACAGCTGACTAGTAATACAACTAGGGATTCATACTGTAAGTGCGCGCGGAGAAACCAGAGCTGGCGACTATTCAAATTACGAACATTTCTTGCTAACTTTAACCGCGGTTATCTCAGAAGAGGCACAAAAGGGCAGGCTAATTTTTTCAGAATTTGTAGTTAAATATCTAAACTTTTTTTAAAACAAAAATTAAACGGGGATCTAGGGTGTAACACTACTTTACGTCCAAAAATATCCAAAAAAACACAATTTTTTTGGACCGATTTTAAAAAATTAAAAAAAAATAGTAATTATGCACTTAAATTTTTTTTTTTTCAATATTCTAAGAATTGGATGCTCTTAAAATTGTAATCGTTACATATACAACTTAGACCCTTAAACGCTTTCAGAAAAATTTCAAAGATGTATAAAAATCCTTTTTTTTCTTATTGGCTAAAATTCTGTTTCGAAAAATCAACTTTAAAAATTGTTAGTGGGTGAACCATTCATCACAGATCACTTTTTCTTTTTGATTTGTATAGAGAATTCAATTGTTTTTAAAGTTGCATTGCCACATTTTGGAATATCTTAAAAAAAAAACCATTTTGGCAGGCTTTTTGTTCTAGGCGCCCCACAGTGGGGCGTGAGCAGGATGAAAGGCAATCGACGTGTGACCGCCAGGAACTGTCGCATCGAAACCTGAGCTGCGTTGAGTCGATTGGATGCCACCTACTATTCCGGATTCTACCCGTGACGCTGTACGGGGAGAATACACAGGTCGACACCTATGCACTGCTGGATGAAGGATCGTCTGTCACGCTCATCGACAACGAACTCATCCGCAGCCTGAACCTGAAAGGCGAGAGTCGCCAACTGAACGTGCAGTGGTTTGGTGGGAAATCTGCCAAAGAGCACACGCAAGTGGTCAGCCTGCAGATCAGCGCAGCGGGCAAGCCAAAGCGCCATGGGCTGAAGAACGTGTACGGAGTGGCCAATTTGAACCTTCCGATGCAGAGCCTGAGTCGGGAGGATGTAAAAGCAGTGAAGGCAAATGCCCGTCTACCTGTGAAGCCGTACAACAATGCGACGCCAAGGATCCTAATTGGACTGGATCATGCGCATCTTGGAATACCCCTCAGAACAAGAAGCTATGGATCTGGAGGACCATTTGCAGCGGCCACCGCACTTGGATGGGTGGTGTACGGACCGGTGAACGGAAAGGCGAGCTCACCGCTCCAGAGTTCGTGCCTCCTAGCCGTGTCCCAGGATAATCTTCTGGAGAAGATGGTCAACGACTACTTCGAGATAGAAAATTTCGGAGTAAAGCCGGCACAGCCAGTCGCAGCTGGCGGAGTGGAGCTGGCGCCGTCAGTCGCAGATGGCGGCGACGCACGGGCCCTGAGTATCCTGGAGGAGACGACCATGCGAGTAGGCCGACGATACGAGACCGGGCTGCTATGGAGAGACGACGAGGTGAGACTGCCGGAGAGCTACAACATGGCGCTCAAGAGACTCGTCAACATCGAGGGAAAAATGAGGCGCGATGTGGTCTTCGCACGGGCCTATAAGGGCATAATGGACGATTACGTCAAGAAGGGGTATGCACGACGACTGGAGCCCCAGGAAGTCCAGAGGTTCCAGGAAGGCAAGTTATGGTACCTGCCGCACTTCGGGGTGGAAAACCCGAACAAACCTGGGAAAATCCGGCTGGTCTTCGACGCGGCTGCCAAGGTGAACGGCGTTTCCCTTAATTCAGCGCTAATGAAAGGCCCACAGCGCTACAAGCCCCTCCCAGCAGTGCTCTTCCATTTTCGGGAAGGAGCAGTTGGGGTTTGTGCAGACATCAAGGAGATGTTCCATCAGGTCCTTATGCAGCCACAGGACAGATGTGCCCAAAGGTTTCTGTGGAGAAACGGAGATGACCAACGGGAGCCGGACGTATATGAGATGCAAGTGATGACGTTTGGAGCAGCTTGCTCACCATGTTCGGCAGACTATGTGAAGACCTTGAATGCCTCGCAGTACAACAGCACGGATCCGCGAGCAGCCCTGGCTATTAAGGAATACCACTACGTGGACGACTACGTCGACAGTTTCACCAGTGAAGAAGAAGCTATCGCCATTTCGACACGGGTGAGAGGAATTCATGCAGATGCAGGGTTTGACTTGTGTCGGTTCACATCCAGCTCGGCAAGTGTGGTCAGAGCGTTGAACCCACTTGAATCCATTGCTAGCGTCAAATGGACCGAAGCTGAGGAGAAGGTACTAGGAATTTGGATTTCTGACCTGCTACATGGTGACTGCCAAATTGTTAATGAGAGAGATTTGGCGGAGAGGAGTCGACTGGGACGAGCCGCTACCAGATAGTTTGGCCGCAGGCTTTGAGGACTGGCGGAAAGGAATGAGAAAAATCGAAGAGTTCCGGTGTCCACGCTACTATTTTGGCGGTGGACGCGTGCGAACGGTACAGCTGCACATCTTCGTGGACTCCAGTCAGTCGGCGTTCGCAGCAGCGGCCTACTGGCGGGCCACTTACGAGAACGGAGACGTGCGGGCGCATTTCATAAGCTCCAAGACGAAGTGCGCCCCGATGAGGACTATGTCGATCCCGCGACTGGAACTTCAAGCGGCAGTATTGGGTACCAGACTGATGGACACCGTCAAGCAGGAGCACGGTGTGGCGATCAGCAACTGCGTATTATGGACGGACTCCAAGACTGTGTTGCACTGGATAAGCAGCACCCACCGGAGATACAAACAGTTCGTCGGTAACCGGGTGGCAGAGATCTTGGAATCCACAGAGGCGTCCCAGTGGAGATGGATTCCGTCTGCCGAAAACGTGGCAGATGACGCGACGAGGCCGCGCAAGGCCGTGGACATGAGCATCGATTCGCGATGGCTAAGCGGTCCACCATTTCTACGAGGACCAGAGGAGAGCTGGCCAAGATCGAGCGAAGGATGGACTCCACCGGCGGCCGACGAAGAGGAAATGAAATGTGAGTTTGCCTTGGTCATGGTAAACTTCATATCCTTGCAGAGGTTCTCCAGCTACAATCGTCTGGTAAGGAGCACCGCATGGGTGCTCAGATTCATTCGACGGTGTCGTGGGCTACGATACGGTGGAGAGGATTACGGACTGACGTCGGTGGAGTGCGCTGAAGCTGAGCGCGCACTGGTACGGCAATCGCAGCGAGAAGCGTTTGCTGAGGACAGCCAAGGAAGGGCCACCAAGGGCAGCCGACTGTATGGACTGTCCCCATACGTCGACGAGGACGGAGTAATGCGAGCCAGCGGAAGGATCGACGACGCGACGTGTGTGCCATACAGCGCACGTCGGCCGATCATATTGTCTCACGAGGAGGCATTGGCGGAGATGATCGTGCAGCATCACCACGAGAGGATGTGCCACCAAAATACGGAGGCAACCATCGCAGCGATCCGGCAGAAGTTCTGGATTACTAACTTACGGAGGCTGCTACGGAGGGTGGTGAGCAAGTGCAACGTTTGTAAGCTGCGAAGAGCACGACCAACTCAGCCCGAAATGGGTCCCCTGCCAGAGGACCGGCTGGAGGCCAACGGATGGCCCTTTAAGTTTACCGGATTGGACTATCTTGGACCGCTATTTGTGACGGTTGGACGTCGCACGGAAAAGAGGTGGGTGGCACTGTTTACGTGTCTGACCACAAGAGCTATCCATTTGGAGATGGCTCACGATCTGTCCACCGATTCCTGCATAATCGCTATAAGGAACTTCATGAGCCGCCGTGGACCCGTCGTCAGGATTAGGAGCGACAATGGGAAAAATTTCGTTGGAGCCGACCGCGAGGCCAAGAGGTTCAGCGAAGTGTTCGAGCCTGTACAGATCCAGGGCGAGCTGTCGTCTAAAGGAGTCGAGTGGATTTTCAATTGTCCGGCGAACCCAGCTGAGGGTGGCGCCTGGGAAAGGATGGTGCAGTGTGTAAAGAAGGTGCTGGCGCACACGATGAAGGAACTCGCGCCCAAGGAGCACGTACTGGAGAACCTGCTGATTGAAGCGGAGAGTATAGTAAACTCTCGTCCGCTCACTCATCTACCAGTGACGGTGGACCAGGAGGCTCCACTGACACCCAACGATTTGCTGAAGGGAGCACCCGATGTCCCAGATCTTCCCAAGGATGACGGACAGGAGTCCGTGAGATGCGCTACCAGGAAGCAGTGGCGCATAGCGAGGATGATGCGGGATCGATTCTGGAAGGCATTTAAGGCATTCCCCGTGATCGGCCAAGCGGCGACAAGAAGCTTAACCCATGGCTGTCTTGTCGTTTCCCTGTAATAATGGTTTTTGATTATATAGAATTAGTTAAACCAAATGAATGCTCTTACTTCTTTACTTTAGATTCAAGTGGCAAAACAATTTTTTGCAAAACAAATAGTGTCGTGCTTTTACACAAGTTAAACCTTTTAACAAATTCTTCATCACTGTAATGTTCAAAGTAATTTCTCTGGACTTGATATCTGCGCCGATATGTTCGCACTTCAGACAATGCGACGATATCCCACAGAGTTTGAAGATAAATCGCTCGGGAATTCATTGTAAAACAAGAGAGAACGCTATAGTCGGGTGCCCCGACAATCAGATACCCGTTACTCAGGTAAAGGGAGTGCGAGGGAGATGGAGATAGAAACTTTGAACACGCATAACTTTTTAACAAATGGTCCGATTTGAAAAATTTCTTCTACATTTCGACAGGTATTGATAAACACAATAAAACTGCATTTTTACTTTTCCGAAATATTGAAATTTTTAAAATCGTATATAAGCGATTGTGGGCGTTAGAGGGGGCGTAGCACCCTTTTGAAACAAACTTGCGCTGCGTAGGAACTCGAAGAATCTTCATGCCAAATACCAATCTTCTAGCTTTTATAGTTTCCGAGATCTCAGATCTCAGACAGACAGACAGACAGACGGACAGACGGACAGACGGACATGGCTAGATCGACTCGGCTAGTGATCCTGATCAAGAATATATATACTTTATGGGGTCGGAAACGCTTCCTTCTCCCTGTTACATACTTTTGCACGAATACAATATACCCTTTTACTCTACGAGTAACGGGTATAATAAATGGGATGACTTGAACAATTTTGATTCATATTTAACTCTAAATAGAATCAGCTGTTTTCGAATGAAGAGTGGAACAAGATTGACAACGCTCGAATGTCTGGCAACACTTGCGCACAATCCAACCCCAAAAATTTGGCACGGTGGATGAAGTACCGAGACAAAATTTGCCGCTACCTGCGCTAACATAAGGACGAGTAACCGATTTTTGGTTTATCGCCTCGTTGTCCCGGCAGGCAAACTAAAGTACGGACGAGAAAACGGCCCTTAATGGAAAGTGCGCCAGCAGAACATACATACATACATATGTGGAGGCCGTGACGTCAAATCGGCAAAGCAAAATTGGAAAATATTGAGGACTTGGTTAAGGAGGCTGAATTGAGTTACGGGTATGCCATAAGATTATGAACATAACGTTTTAAAAACATTTTAAGAAAGAAAGAAAGAAAGAATTACAAAATAAAACAAATCGATTTTTGGGGCACTTTGGGGTCGTTTTTTGTTTTAATGTGTACCTATTGTACCTAAGGGAGCTATAGGATATAGACGTCCGATCGGCACGTGCTTTTACCCTGATCAAGGTATGCACAAATAAATACGATTTGGAAAGATTCTTGTCAATAGCTCTTACACTGAGCGAAATATCTTCATTTTATGAAAGCTATATCCGATTGTTCTAATGGGAGTCCGATCGGCACGCGCTTTTACCCTGATCAAGGTATGCACAAAAAAATACGATTTGAAAAAATTCATGTCAATAGCTTTTACACTGTGCGAAATATCTTGAATTTTGCAAGTTATATCCGATTGTTCCTATGGGAGCTATAGCATATAGACGTCCGATCGGGTCGATTTTCAAACTTGATCTGCGTACACATGTTTTAGGATAACTGTGAAAGTTTTAAGTCGCTAGCTCTTAAACTGAGCTCACAAACGGTATTGAAACACACGGACAGACGGTCAGACGGTCAGACGGACATGGCTATATCGACTCCCCTATTGATCCTGATCAAGAATATATATATTTTATGGGGTCGGAAACGTTACAAACTTCTGACCAAAATTATAATACCCTTTGCAAAGGTATTGTTAAGACTCATCGAGTTACATAATATAAGTATTATCGCAATTACGAAGGTCGAACAAAGAATCATATATCATAACACTTGCTGACGATACTGCAATTATACAGCTCGACCGTCAGTATGCTTAACAGTCATCAATCTGCCGACGCAGCGAAAATAGCTGAATCCACAATTCGGAAATAGAGCAATAACTCAGCACTGCATATAGCACTTTGACCCACTGCGAGTTATGAAGAATAGCTGTAATTTCATTTCCCCTTTCTACATATTTTTGTTAACGTAAACACTTTTGTACCTATAAATACCGTTAAGTTTGTTCAATAAAATCAGTCTCAATCTCAGAATACCACTGACTGTTACTCATCTACCATCGCAATCAACAGAGGCTGTCGCTTTAGCCTTCAGATCCTCATCTTGCGCACCATTCTCCGCCGTCCACCTAGTTCCAAGTGGTGGGTGCGACACCTACTCAGTAGACATTTTATGTGCTGTATACTACCCAACCCCCCGATACACAATTCCTGTGACCAGGCGAAGTAACGCCACTCACGCTAAGGATAACGTATTAACATTTGGTGACCCTGACGTGATCTCACCAAGAGATCACACCATAGAACACAACGTTGGAGATATCTTCCATACGAGTCCTTTTGGCCAAGTCGTCAACAAGGCGACAGATTTAGGACACCTGAGAAAAGTCGACTCAGAAAGTTAGAAGACTGGTCAACAAGGCGACCAGTTCCGTCAACGATTTGATAAAATCGTTTGTGATCCCAGCAGGAAAGGATTCGTGAATCCAATCCCGGACACATTCTCAAAGTTGTCAACACGCGACACTTTGATAACCAACACCATCCTCACAGCAAGTGCCATCGTGGCCACAGAGGGACACCTGAGAACGAACCTATCGACTCAGGATCAATAAAGGACCGGTCAACAAGGCGACCACCTTTATCCACCATTACTGTTCATTTTCTGACCAAATCTGGTTGCGAATCGGAGCGTATCCAGCGTAAGCGAATAAAATACTCCCACCGGGTCAGAGACGTAGAACAAGATCAAAATGGTTAACAGCATGGGTGAAGAGAATCCTTCATCGGACATTCAAAAGATTCTAAATGCACAACAAGAATTAGGCAATGACATTGCTAGGTGCATCAATAATTTCAAGAAAGATGGACCTGCACGGAAACAAAAGCCTGAATATTTTGAAGCCCGATTATTGGCAATTAATGAAGCCTGGGAGATGTTTAAAGAAAATGAGACTCATCTGCCAGACTCACAGAAAGGATCTAAGTACGAGAAGTATGCAAACGATCTTCGATCGACTTACGAGAAATATACCAAGATCTTTCAGGAAGGTCTTGACTTACTCCTAGCCAGTAGCAGCAAGGAGGATGAAAGTTCGGTCAAGACTTGGCAGCCACCCATGACAGAAGTCAGCGACAAAAGGCTAGCCTCACTATGCCGACGCCAAGGAGAGGTTATTGAATCCCTTAGAATGGCGCTAAAGGAGTACGCGACGGTAAAGGGTCAAGCCTCCACTAACTTCATAAGTTCTTTGTGGGCACAAGTACAAGAGGTCCATCTAAAAATGTATGAAGAATTTGACAACCCGATAGAAAAGGGCTACAACAAGGAAGCCTACGGGACGTTACAAGTGGAAGTGCAAAAGGCGCTCATGGCTGGGCCAAGTGCATCTGCCACAAACAGCACTGATGTGCAACTGCCAAGAATAAACATTCCGAAATTCGATGGAGAACTGTTAAAATGGAGACAATTCTTCGATTTATTCTCATGCATGGTTCATGAAACCAACATGCCCACCATAAAGAAAATGTGGTACCTAAAAACCGCACTTACCGGTGATGCAGAAAGGTTGATTCGGCATATAGAACTCAAGGAAGACAATTATAAAGGAGCTTGGGAAATACTTGTTGATTCGTATGACAAACCAAGACAGCTTGCAAATACTGTAATTGCAAATTGTTGCATCAACAGGCATCTTGTGATAGCGCAAAGTCATTGCAGGAATTATATATAACAACGATTGAGTCTCTCGCCTCCTTGAAGGGCCTAGGCATCGACATATCCACATGGGATCCAATTTTATTCGTGCTCCTGACAGACAAGCTCGACATGAATAACCGGGCTTTGTATGAGCAATCACTTGGAAGCGCGACTGAGATCCAACCATTACATACAATGATAGATTTTTTGGATCAAAGAGTACGAGTCCTAAACACAGGAAAATCGGAAAAATCGTCGAAAAAGAGAGCCAAAGAACTCAACGTGTGCGTCGTCAACAACTGGAAAGTTCTCTGCATGTGAATTCTGTAAAAAGGAAGTCCATCCCCTATATAGATGTGAAGACTTCCGATCTAGGCCCACATCTGAAAGATTTAATTGGAGGTACTGAAACAAAAAATGTGCGTCAAATGCTTCGGTACTGATCACAAAACAAAGGACATGAGTAGTCGAAAGTGTTTTAGTGCAAGAAGGATCACAATACTCCTGCTTCATCTCGACACTACAGTAGAGCCTCGTACACCAATTGTAGGGGCGGCGAGTAATAAGAATTATAATCTACTGCCACGGCTAAGGTTGCAGTGCAGGCCAACAATGAAAAAGTGTTGAAACTTTAGAGCACTACTGGTCTCTGGATCGCAGATAAATCTGATTACAGAGCGAATTGCTTCAATGTTATCACTAAAGCTTCACAATGCTAAGTTACGAATTGAAGGCATTGGAGGACTCCCGAAAACTAGTAAGGCACGAGTCAACATACTAGTTAAATCACTTCATAGTGGGTTCACACAACGGGTTGAAGTTTTTGTGTTACCCCATATAATACCTGATCAGCCAGCCCAGCCACTTTCGCTAGCGGCTACAAGTTATCCAAAGGGAATGGCCTTAGGGATCCCAACTTTGACAAACCAGGAAAATAGGTTCCTGCTCATTGGTGCAGAGCACTATTATTCTTTGCTGCTCCCAAACCAGAAGAACTTCACCACCAAAGGTCCAGTTCTGCAAAACACAAAGTTTGGCTGGATCGTAGCTGGTAAAATGAATGCTACTGACAGTTCGTCTGCCGTCTGCGCGATTAATTCCATACAAGAAACAAACGATTTAATAGAAAAAATTTTGGACATTGGAAAACTTGGACACCACCGAAAAACATCGGTCTCCCACAGAAGCATACTGCGAAAAGCATTTCATGGGAAATTTAAGGACAGCAGCAGATGGAAAATCATTGTAAAACTCCCGTTCTCTGAACAATCTTCAGCCCTGGGGGAGTCAAGGAAAATAGCTACGAAAGGTTTCTCGCATTGGAGCGAAGAACATCGAGCAGAAGTTTGGAAAGGGTATTCGGCCTTCATGGATGAGTATGAAAAATTGGGACACATGAAAAGTGTGAGTCCAGCACAGATTCCCAAAAGTCACTACTTCATACCTCATCACTGTGTCCTCAAACCGGACAACTACACCACAAAATTACAGGTAGTATTTGACGCATCATGCAAAACATCGAGCGGAAAATCTCTCAATGATATATCTTGCATGCCGGCCCAACCGTACAAAGTTAGTTATTCGCGATACTTTTACGCTTCCAAGAACTCACAAGTATGTGTTCACAGCGGACATAGAGAAAATGTACCGTCAAGTCTGGATAAACCCGGATGATCAGTTTTATCAGCTCATCGTCTGGAGAAGTAATCCATCAGAGGATCTTAAGTATATCGCTTGAAGACGCAACATACGGAACCACCTCCGCTCCGTTTCTGGCAACAAAATGCTTAAACCATTTAGCAATCATATCAAAGACCCCTCACCCCTTGGGATCAGGTAAACTCCGAGATGACTTCTACGTGGACGACTGCCTCACTGGATCCAATTCAATTGCCGAAAGCATTCAAATTCGCGATGAGCTAAACAAAATCCTAGTTCCAAATGGATTTAAATCCGCAAATGGTGCTCAAACAACGAACAATTGTTACAAGGAATTCCAAAGGAAGACATTGTTAGTGATGTCAAACTAGATGAATCGTTTGAACATTACAGCGTAAAAACGCTAGGTCTCATTTGGATGCCTAAGAAAGATCACCTATGCGGAAGGACGCAAAAGAGCCACTCTACCAAGATTACGAAAAGAAGTTGTCTGCTCGGAGTTGGCACAAATTTTTGACCCCTTGGGGTTATTTGCACCAGTTGTAGTAAAAGCAAAAATCTTTTTGCAGCAACTTTTGGAAACCAAACTTGAGTGGGATGATGAGTTACTAGAGGATCTTCAAACAGAATGGAAAAATTACCGGGATGATCTTTTAACCCTGGATACGATAACGATTCCTCGTCACATATATGATGGAAAAATTCCAGTCACCCAAGAGCTACACACCTTTGTTGATGCATCGGAACGTGCAGCAATACGTAATAT
>JBAMCF010000802.1:0-15069 GCA_037075285.1 Drosophila lutescens | reverse complement strand
TGTGCTTCGTTTGGTTACGTATTGCTTGATCAAGAATATATATACTTTATGGGGTCGGAAACGCTTCCTTCTCCCTGTTACATACTTTTGCACGAATACAATATACCCTTTTACTCTACGAGTAACGGGTATAAAAATAACTCAACGTTAAATAAACTGACCTCGAGTCCGCTAAAAACGTATTCAATAGTAACACAGGTCGCCAACAATCACTAACTAACAAAAAGGAGACACACCCGATAACAATAGCATAATGCAAATGCATATGAAATGCGTACGTTCGAATTTAACAAATTCACGTCTGAAATTGGGAAACAGATTGTTTACAAACAGACAAAAAACGACTATAGCTTTCACACACATTAGAAGTTTAAGCGACGAAGCTTTGAGGTATGTTACAGCCTAGAAGTATGTAATGCTTAATTACAGATTCCTAGATGTGATATAAATAGAAGTTTCGACGCTCAGCTCACATCCTCTTCTCTGGCTGATGAGGTAGCGGTGACGCCCTACCGAAATCTGCAGATCCCAGAAAGTCCGAGGTTCACTCCTCACCGAGTGCAGTGTGTTGAAATGCTAGACCGTTGAGTTATAGAAATAAAAATAACTCAACGTTAAATAAACTGACCTCGAGTCCGCTAAAAACGTATTCAGCTGGCTAATTGAGTTTTTTAATTTTTGGAATAAAAACCTGTGGCCACCCAGGAATGAGTGGCCAATTTTCTCCGTGAAAATTTGTCTTCTCCCTGGGCTGGTCTTCCTTTATTATTCCACAAAATGCCTGTTCCTAATCCAGGATTATTCACTCCGGAATACTGGGTAGAAACTAGAATTTTTTATTACATAAAACTCTGCCAATAACACCTCCTACGGACGCTGATTCTCGCCCTTTAATTCCCCTTTGGTATTCTTTTCAAGTCTCTCTTCGCCAAAAACCACTCAAACTTTTTCGGATTTCAAACTTCGGTTCATTTGGGAGTCATCCGGTCTAAGGAACCAGTTCCATTTTGAGCTCATTGTCCCGACTCCCTGGACTCACGAGTAGTCGATAACCGGTTATCGAATAAACACCTATCGTCATGTGGCCTAGTGTAAACAACTTCGTGGAATTTGCGCATTTTGTATTTAATTATAGTTTTCGCACATAACAAGCACACTACGGTTTCGATGCTTGTCTCGGAACAGGAGTGGAGGATGTGCGTCTGTGGCTGGTTGTACTGCTCAACGTAGGCCATCGCCCACAACCCTGAGATTTCGGTCTAGTGAGTGTGGGTTGCTAGCCGGGCACTATTGTTTGAGGTCCTTTGTATGTAAAATTCCCAAAGGATTACCGCGCAAGTTTTCCAAAGCGTACAACGAATTTCCCAAAGCTTTTGTGACTCGGCATTTAGTGTACTTTCGGCAGAACTTGGAGTTTCTATTCTTGCTAATGTCACTAAGCACAAAGTTTCGCTTGTAGATTTCCTGTACCGGTGAGTATCGAATTTCTCGGGCCTTTAAATTGTAGTTCTTAGCTGCTTTCTCGTAGGCCTGATGTATCCTTTCCTTTATTTTCTCCCGGTACAGCTGTTGTCGTTCGGATCTGGGCAACTGGGCTATCTCAGCTTCATTGAGAGCGTTCAGCTTGCGAGCCAGCGAGTAATCTTTCCCATGTATAAACTATTGTTGTCCGAACATGGCAAAGTATGGAGAAGTTCCGGTGCTGTTATGGACGGATGACCTCAGTGACGCTTGTATGTGCGCAAGGTGTTCATCCCGTCGTGTGTGGTCGTCCGGGATGTTCACTCGAATTGCTGCTAAAACCGATTGGTTTACTCTTTCCGAAGCGTTGGATTGTGGTGCGTATCTCCTGTCTTCATGTGCGTAATCCCGTATTCTTGCAGCATATTCTCAAATTCCTTGGAGACAAACTGTCTTCCGTTGTCTGTGTGGATTGTTTCCGGAACTCCAAATTGTGTGAATATACCTTCTTGTAGTAATTAAATTACAGCTGTCGATGTAGTTTTCGACATCGCCTTTAGCCATACGAACTTGGTTAAGTGGTCTAACGCGATGAACAACATTGTATTTCCTCGGCGAGATCGTGGATATTTTCCTAGGAAATCCAGGTACAACTTCTGAATAGGTCGATCTGTCTGTACTTCCTTTCCCATCATTGGCCGTTTTATCTGCGTTGTGTGTTTGTTCTCCTTACAGTTTTCACAGGCTGCTACGAATTATCGGACTTGAACTACCATTTTGGGCCAGTAATACATTTGTTGGAGTCTCGCTAAGGTCTTTCCCATCCCTCCGTGCAATGCCACGTCGCCGCAGTGAGCTTGCTGGATTAGAGTCTCAGTCAGAGCTACCGGAATCCATAGTTTCCATTCAAACTCGTCGCTTTCTTCTCTGTTAAACTGGTTCTTTTTTGAAAAGAAGTCCTTCTTCCACACGTAAGTCCGGAAACTTATCTTTTCCTTGCTCTGCAATTAATTGTAGTCTTTCCAGGTATTCAGGACTCTCAAATTCCGTTGTCTCAAAGTCGAAGAACTCTATTTCGGCGGCTTCGTTCGGTCGGGACAACATGTCTGCCACGATCTTGTCTTTCCCTTTCCGGTGCTCGATGTTAAAGTCAAATGCCTGTAATGCGCCAGTCTTCCGTTCAATTCCTTGAGCGTCATGAGCCATTGCAGGCTTGCATGGTCGGTCACGATAGTAAACGGCATCAGCTCCACATACGGACGGAATCTTTCCACGGCTTTTACTGCTGCGAGGCACTCTTTTTCTGTCACGCTATAATTGAGTTGTGCTCCTCTTTCTTTCGCCGAAGAGAAAGCTATTGGTCGGTCCGAACCCTCTGCATCCTGCTGGTACAACACTGCCCCAATTCCTACATGGCTGGCGTCACACTGGATCCAGAAGTGTTTCCCAAAGTCTGGATGAGCCAATACGGGCGCACAGGTAAGTGCTTTCTTCAACGTTTCGAATGCCGCAGTCGCTTCCTCCGTCCAAGTAAATTTGGTTTTGTTTTTCAGGCAGTCGGTGAGCGGTGCACTTACACCGGAGAAATTCTGGATTAACCTGCGATACCATCCTGCGCTTCCTAAGAAGCTGCGTAGCTGTCGCGTATTTTTGGGCACTTCGATCTTCAAAATCGCCTCAACTTTCTTCGGATCTGTTCGCAAGGCCCCATCACCAATAATGAATCCTAAATATCGCAAGTATTTAAAACAAAACTTTGATTTGTGTAGGCCGATCGTCAAATTAGCTTTATTCAAACACTCTGCCGCTTCTTTCAGCAAAATGCAGTGTTATTCGAATGTCTTGGATATCATCAGCAAGTCATCCAAGTAAACAAAGACGCGGCTGCGAAGACGCTGTGGGATTACCTTATCCATTACTCTACACAACCTTTCAGCCGAATTACATAGGCCGAATGGCATCCGTCGAAACTGATAAAGTGGCCTTCCGGGTATTGTGAAGGCAGTGAATGGACGACTTTTTTCATCTAGTTCCATTTGCCAGAAAGCGTGCTTCAGATCGATGCTGCTAATGAAAATCGTCTCATCTACCCGGCTTAAGATCGACTCAATGTTTTGTAATGGGTAAGCATCCTTCACTGTCATTGTGTTCAGTTTACTTGCGTCTAAGCACAGCCTTTTCTCTCCAGGTTTCTGTACCAGCGTCGTTCGGTTATTCCAGGGACTTTCACATAACTCGATGACTCCTAGTCGTAGCATTTCATCGATTTCCGTGAACAACAGTTGTTGTTTGGCCGGAGAAACTGGAAAGAATCTCTCCTTGACGGGTACGGCTCTTTCAACCAACTGGATCGAATGTTCTTCTACCTTGGTAAGTCTAGTCCTTGACTTTCGTATGTCAGAAAACTTCCTTTTGCTTCTTCCAGCTGCTCCGCTTGTTCCGGGGTCAGGATATGTGCCTCTATCGGTTCTCCTTTGGCCATGCATTCGGACTCCACCTGGTGTAAAGATTCCACACCCACTACTTCTGGTGCCAATTGGAATTTCCTCCAAAAATCTATTCCAAGATATAATTTTTGCTTCAAGGAAGGACAAAGGAGTATCGGCAATCGATGTGTTATCCCATTGTACGAGATGTTGGGTTGAATCCTTCCCACTACTCGATGCTGTGTACCTCCGGCTGATTTCATTATCGATTGTGACTTCTCTAATCTCAGTCCTAACCTTTCCACTATTTCTAGGCAACCTTCCCCGAGCAAGCTGACTGATGCCCCGGAATCCAAGAGACCCACAATCTCTAGGTCCTCTATCTGGACCTGTGCGAATGGTCTATTGTCACCTTCCACAGCAGCTCTGATGGCCGAGCAAATCATCCTTCTTTCCGTTTTCCGCTGCTGACTTCTCCTACGGGCTCTGGCAATTTTTGGTCCGGGACTTTGTGTCCCCAAAATACGGTTCCTGGCCTTTTGGTAATTTTCTTCTCGGACTGCTATAGGTTCCCGTTTCGACCATTTAATGGTATTTCTTGGTGTATTTATATTTAACAGAATCCTACTAATTTTGTTTCCCTTACAGCTAACCTTATCATTAGACATGCAATTTAACGAGGCTTCTATTTGCTCGTTGCAAACGGTTTGGAGCGTGGTTCCTCGTTCTTGCCCAAACTCCTCCCACCGTTTCCCGTTTGGCATCGCGTGCATCTTGGAGTCCTCACACCAGGGAGTCCACACTTAAAACAGAACACCTTTAATACATCCGATTCACATGCTTTGAATGTATGTCCCACGGTTCCACAATTCCAGCAGATAAGTGGCTGTGGTTCTCTGTGGTTCTCCCAGTGTCTATCTAATGCCTCCACTTCTTCTTGATTCACAGGTCCATTGTCTTCTGCGACTGGTTCCGGACAAAGCTCATCTACCCTCGGACGATCCTTATATCCCCGGTGAGCTTCGAGGTGGCTTGGCTGCCTGGTCCATCGAGTCGCCAGGATTCTTTCCGCGTCGTGGCATTCGTGTCGAAGTTGGTCCATGTTAGTGATATATATCGGGTATATTATTTTCGAAATCTGATTCCTAATATTCATTTTTATCACTTTTATCAGGTCGAAATCTGAAAACGGCATCTCTAGTCGAGATCTGAGAGCTAGCATGGTCTGGATATATACCTCGTTGGATTCTCCTGGTTTCTGCTTCCGTTCCCTCAGCTCGTACTCTCGCTCAAAGTTGAACCGGTGACTCTGGAACTGCTGCTGTAGTGCATACCTCAGGTAAGGCCACTCTTGCTTCTCCGTCGATCTTACGTACATCCAGTACCATTCCTTGGCTTGTCCTTCCACTAATACGTGAAATTCCCTCAGGACTTCCTTACACGGCACCTGGTACGACCTTTGGAGATGTTCGAGGCGGAAAATAAACTCGGACACGGGCATACACTTCCGCAGCTGACCTACTTACTAAACGCTGAATCGCCTGCTGCCCCGCTTGTTCGCCGCGGATCTTGTCCTGGATTGACGTTTTGCTATGACCCGCCATTTCCAGGAGGATATTCTGGCGGTGTCGTTGAAACCCAATCCACCTTCTTTGCTCCTGATCCGTCGACCAGGCGGTTTGTCGATATCCTTTCGATGCGTGCCGATTCAGTTCCGGTTTCTCGGATAACGCCCCAGATATTGGCGGCGGAAATCCCATCTGGTCACGTAACCCCGGCAGCATGTTTGGTGGGGGTTGCTGTAACATCCTCGGATCGAATGGTGGCATTGGATTTGCCAGCGGCTGTGCTGCTATGCCTGGAGGTGGCTGCATCTGGGTCCCCGAAGTGTGTATTTAGCCCTGTGCAAACTGTTGCTGTTGAGCCTGACGAACCTGCGTAGCTGCCTGCCACGCTGCGTTTTTCTTTGCGAAGTCTCCGCGCCACTCCGCCATGCAGTCATTGATGTCCTTTATGAACTTCATCATATCCTGCTGCATCTGATGTTTAAACGCATCATACTCTGCTGACATTCCCACCTGGTAAGTCTGATGTGCTTGAAACAGTGCCGCATTGACCCCTGTCTTTATTTCAGATGGCAAAGACTTCGGTATGGTTTCAGTTTCGCCCACCGACTGATGACCGCTAGCTTCTCCAGGACTTCCGCTTCCCATTCTATCAGGATTCTGCTCCCTTAGCGACTCCATGCCTTCGGGTGCCGATATGTTCTCCAACTTTTCCTCTTGATTTGTTTGCGAGCGAGTTTTTGGCGGAGTCATACTGGCAGGTCCCCTATTCCGAATGAAATCCAAACTTCTCCTTAATTTTCTTCCGATTTGAATTCTATCCCTATCACTATTTTGCGTATCCTAACTTCTTCTATTTATATTTGTTTATTTCCTTTTCCTTCAAATTTTTTTACTATGGGGGGGATGAGACGTAGCTATTTTGACTACCCACTAACTTGTCTCTCCTTTTTTTCAGTTCCTAATCCGTGTACATGTAATATATTCATAATTATTTCAAAGATTTTATTAATTTAAATAAATTTTCTCTTTTCAGCCTATACTCGCAATTGCTGGGCATCGATGTCACACATTGTTAACAGTGTACATGGACCACACCAATTTTAAACAAAGACAGCAGATTTAGATAAGTTATTACAAATTTACTTTACTTTAGACAACATATTAAAACAAGAAAGGAAGCTAGCTTCGGCCAGCCGAAGCTTATATACCTGCAGATCATTCCTATTAATTTACAAATCGCAAAAATGTTAAATTTCCTATTATTTCTCTTATTTCCGATCGTTCCTATGGCAGCTATATGATATAGTAGTTCGATTTTGATAAAATTAAAATCGAAATTCGGAAATATTTAAAAAGAGTCATATCCCAGAGAAGAAGAGAATACAATAAAAACCAACGAAGCAATAATTTATTTCCTATTATATTCCCATTAATTTTCCGATCGTTCCTATGGCAGCTATATGATATAGTCGTCTGATTTTGATAAAATTTTATTCGAAATTCAGAAATAATTAAAAACTAATATTCCCAAGATTAGAAGGTAATACTTCAAAAAACACCGAAGCTAAAATTTTTTTACCGTTTTTTTTTCGATCCTTCCTATGGGAGCTATAGGATATAGTTGTCCGATCCGGTCGGTTCCGACTTATATACTACCTGCAATAGTAAGAAGACTTTTGGGAAAGTTTCATCCCGATAGCTTAAAAACTGAGAGACTAGTTTGCGTAGAAACAGACAGACGGACAGACGGACAGACGGACGGACAGACGGACATGGCTAGATCGACTCGTCTAGTGATGCTGATCAAGAATATATATACTTTATGGGGTCGGAAACGTCTCCTTCACTGCGTTGCAAACTTCTGACTGAAATCATATTACCCTCTGCAAGGGTATAAAGATAATTGTTCATTTTCATTTCAGACACTGTATACCTTCTAGCCTGGCTTCGCATGTCCCGTGTTTATTCGGTCATGGGTCCACTTCTAGATGGACTTCATTATCTCACCAAGGACTGTGCTCAGCAGCAAGGGCTTTCCGGAATATTCCTCACTGTGGCTACGATGAGTTTGACCTTCTTGGCCTGCCCATGGTCCAAACAGCTTGGTTCCGCAATCTTCTCCTATTGGCACATTATCCTGGCGAGTGTTTTCTTTTTACGTTACGTTAGACTTTTTTTACTTTTATCAATTCCATTTCATTAATTATACCCTTGCAGAGGGTATTATAATTTCAGTCAGATATTGTAACGCAGTGAAGGAGACGTTTCCGACCACATAAAGTATATATATTCTTGATCAGCACCAATAGCCGAGTCCATCTAGCCATGTCCGTCTGTCCGTCTGTCCGTTTCTATGCGAACTAGTCTCTCAGTTTTAAAGCTATCGCAATGAAACTTTCCCAAAAGTCTTCTTTCTATTGCAGGTAGTACATGTAGTACAGGTAGTACAAATATAAGAAAATTCATTGTAACTTTGCAGGAAGTAGGCGTTTTGATTTCTGACAACTTAAAAAGGTATTTCTTTAATCTGCAAGGGTATATAAGCTTCGGCTGGCCGAAGCTAGCTTCCTTTCTTGTTTTTAAAATGCATTGTGTACTCACCCTGCAGTTCCATTCAGCGCTTTTTTTGGCAGTGAATCACTGCTAAAAATTGAGCACTAAGCGCTCAATCACTGATGAATTTGTATGAAAAATAGCGATGATTTTAACATGGGCATGTCCTAGGGGCTCATCACTGCCAGAAACTAGCGCTTTTTTAGCACCTGTTCATCGCTCAATTCACCAAATTCGGCGCCTTTTTGGCGCTATTTTAGCGCCGAAATATCACCCAAAATCATCAGCAAAGAGAAAGAAAAATACAAAATATGTTGAATTTCATCGCCTTTATCAAAACGATTATTTCTTTTCCATTCATTTTACTACATCATTTTTGGTAAATTATTTTCATACTTTTACATTAAATTAATAGATTTTTACCAACTACGGTGACTTGTAGGGGTCTTCGGTACGTTTATCATGGCTTCCGGAGTCTTGGAGCTCCCTTTTCGCGCATGGCTATTTTTCACACATCTCCGCATCCTCTCCGGAGGCTCTGCCGGCTCCACCTGACCAATGGGATCTTAATTAGGAAAATATATATTTTTATAATATTATATAATATTAGAATATTAGACAAGAACGATAAAAACTTACTTAGAAGTGCAAGAATAACATCCTTCTGGGCTGTAGGACAAAATGATCTCATCTGAAATTATATTGTTTATGCACCTTGTACCATCAGCTTGACCTACAAATATTAAAAATAATACATGCATATTCCAAAAATGAAATGCTATAATAATTTAGACAGGACAAAGTTTTAATACCCTTGAAAATTACTTACCTAAAAATGTATTCTTGATTAATAGCACTGTTTAAACTCGAAAACAACTTATCACAGTTAGAACGCAATTGAAAAACGCGGAACAATGGCGCCGGCTTTGAGAAATAGAAAAAGAATACTGAGCGAGAAAAACAACTTCTGCAATTTCAATCTCTCTTGTTGCTCTTTCCCTTCACGATCGCGCTTGCCTAATTTGTCTCCTACCCCTGCGCAGAGAGAGAGTTTGAGAGAGAGAAATTAGGGAGAGCGTCGTCTCCCACATTTAGATGAGTGTGGGAAATGTGCGTGTGAGACTCACACTGTGAGTGCGAGTGACGTAAATAAATACACAAAGCGAACAAGTGCAAGAATTTGAAAAATGCGATTGTCGATTCAAAGATCAGACGGAGGCAAGGCCTCAGCAAAACAGAGCAACCAACAACTATAACAACCAACAAGCAAATGTTCGAGCAACATACAATTTTGAACTACAACAAATAACGGAAAAATTATCTGAGTGAGTAGAGATGGAGTTATGGCTAAAAGAGGGGGCGTGAAAAACAAAATAACTAAAAGAATAGCTCACATAAAGTGGCTCTTATTTAAAAATCATCCGCCACCCTCCTGGGCAACAGCCCAAAAGTTACAAGAAGAACTTGATTTTTTAAGATCAAGTTTTAAAAAATCAAAGCCAATAACTCCAGCTCACTCAGAAATTATAAACCTGTCTAAAGAAAAACAAGAGCCCAAGTGCCCCGACTATCAGATACCCGTTACTCAGGTAAAGGGAGTGCGAGGGAGATGGAGATAGAAACTTTGATCACGCATAACTTTTTAACGAATGGTCCGATTTGAAAAATTTCTTCTACATTTCGATAGGTATTGATAAACACAATACTTCTACTTTTACGAAATATTGAAATTTTTAAAATCGTATATAAGCGATTGTGGGCGTTAGAGGGGGCGTGGCACCTTTATGAAACAAACTTGCGCTGCGTAGGAACTCCTAGAATCTGCAGGCAAAATGCCAATCTTCTAGCTTTTATAGTTTCCGAGATCTCAGCGTTCATACAGACAGACAGACAGACGGACAGACAGACGGACAGACAGACGGACAGACAGACGGACAGACAGACGGACAGACAGACGGACAGACAGACGGACAGACAGACGGACAGACAGACGGACAGACAGACGGACAGACAGACGGACAGACAGACGGACAGACGGACATGGCTAGATCGCCTCGGCTAGTGATCCTGATCAAGAATATATATACTTTATGGGGTCGGAAACGCTTCCTTCTAGCTGTTACATACTTTTGCACGAATACAATATACCCTTTTACTCTACGAGTAACGGGTATAATTAATGTGAAATAATAGGAAATTTAACATTTTTGCGATTAGTAAATTAATAGAATGATCTGCAAGGGTATAAAAGCTTCGGCTTGCCGAAGCTAGCTTCCTTTCTTGTTAAAGATGATTTCCCCGCTTTGTAAACCGGGACCTATACTTAGGCTACGAGTTCGAATCAAAAGTTCAAGAACTTAAGGATTCGAAATATCGCATTCGTACCAAATGCATTGACTTTGTTATAAGCCTTATACATCAACTCATTCAAAGGTAAAATTGTATTTTTACATAATTAGTTTCACTCATTTTGTTTTCACATTAGATTGCCGGAAAATTTTGAAATTTTGCAAAATATAGAATTTTTTTCTGTGGAAAACGTATTAAAAGCGCACAAGCCTTGCATTTCCAGTATTCTTGAACTATTACAAGTTGAAAGCAGTCAAATTGATCAAATTTTATTACAATATAATAATATCAACATGTTAAATTTAAACTATTCTAAATGTAACTTTATGACCTTTTATCGTTGTAATCCATCTCTGTTTTCTTATTCTATTGGAAATAACGCCCTTGAACGAATTTTTTCAGTTCAGGATCTTGGTGTTTTATTTGATCATAAACTTAGTTTTAAAGACCATATATCTACTATATCTAATAAAGCCAGAAGTCTTCTTGCATTTATGAAACGTTGGTCAAGGGAGTTCGATGATCCTTACACAACAAAGCTTTTGTATGTTTCTCTTGTTCGTCCGTCTATGGAATATTGCTCTTGTATATGGTCTCCTCAAATTAGCTGCTACCAAAATATGTTAGAGTCTGTCCAAAAACAATTCCTTCTTTTTGCTCTGAGGGGATTAAACTGGGACCCAGGTAGTCCATTGCCCTCTTATCTTGCGAGGTTGCGCCTGCTCGACTTACCAACCCTCTACCATCGTAGAAAGTGTCATGGAGTTATGTTCTTACACAAACTTATTAATGGTGATGCCGACTCCCCTTTCCTTCTTAGTTCACTTAACTGGAATGTACCCTGTAGAACAGTTCGCCGTTTTCGTCCGTTGGCCCTGCCAATATGTAGATCTAATTATGCCCTGCATGATCCTTTTCGTGTTCTGTGTGACGACTATAATTCACTGTGCCACGTCTTACTGTTTGATACCCCTAATGCTACTAATTATAATAAACTTATGTATTTTCTGTCTTCACAAATTTTTTTTGTAAATTCTTTGTGAGCATGTATTTTAAACTGTCTATTGTTTAGTTTAGTTTAGTTTATTTATTAATATTCTTAGATCGTATTTTTTCCATGTCCGCGATTCCGCTTACTTGCCCAAAACGGTTTAGGGCTCCGCGCGTAACAAGCTTTGCTTGGTGTCGTAAGGGCCACTTGTTTGTATCAACGTCCAAATATTACAAAAAATATTACAACCTCATAAAGTGGGAGCATATTCAGAATACCGTTCAATTCTGGGCTGAGGTATTGAATTACAAGGATGCAGCAGGAAACGACCAATTTTTTGAGTTGGCAAACATTGCTATTAATTTGTTGACACTGCCGTGGTCTAATGCTGAGGTGGAGAGAGTTTTCAGTCAGGTATCTCTGGTAAAGACCAAGCTGCGAAATTCAATGCAAACGGAAACTCTTAACGCATTTCTGTTAATAAGGTAAAATTGTAATTATCTTTAACCACATTTATTATAATTATTTTGTGTTAAAAGATTTGGCCTACGACGACACGGATCATGCTGCCACAATTACAATATACCTGATAAGTACATTAAAATGATTGGTACCAAAGCTGCATACTCCGAAGAGGCAACCGAGGATGATGAAATAATTGATTCTGCCATTAAACTTATCTAATTTCTGTGCTATAAATTAATAATTTCAATACTTTAACATAGTAAAACATAAAATTTTGTAATGATTAATTTTTGTCCGTTTTTTTGTCCTTTTTTAATTTTTTTTGTCCGTTTTTTTCCCTTTTTTTTTGGCTGATCTGTCCTGTTTTTAATGCTGAGTGATGGCAGCACTGGTCCCGACTATCTAATAATCGTAACTCAGCTAAAGGGAGTGCGAGGGAGATAGATATATAAACAATTTTGATTGCGTATAACTTTTTAATAAATGGTCCGATTTGAAAAATGTCTTCTACATTTCGATAGGTATTAATAAACACTATAAAATTGCTTTTATATATTTTTAAAATCTTAAAAGATGTGGCCTCCAGTGCGGAAGGCAATCCGCCTTCTTCACCTTCGTGGGCGGCACCTGCTCCTATTGAGCAAAGGGATGCACAGAGACTAGAAGTGTATCCCAACGATAGATGAAATAGCCTGTGCAGCCAGCACCGGTCCCGTTCGGCGCGCCAAGCCGGACCACGGAAAAGTGAACTGACAGCGCTTCCAAGAGCGCCCAACGTTCCTTTTTTTTTTATAAATTTAAGCATCTGCGATGCAAAAATAATATTAATAATATTGTAATTTTCTGTAGCGTTGTTTCCATCTTCTGAGCATACTGTGAATCCAGAACTCCGAACAGCCCATTCGCTATGTTTCCTACTAGATCGAGGGCACCCCTTTTCTGCCTCTGGTGGTTGAACAGGTCCTGGGTGTCCTGAAATTCATCCACTTCTTGAGTTAGGGCCTTCACGATAGTTCAACAGGTTCCTTCTCGTGTAGTATGCGCACATATCGGGTACATACTGTACATTAATAACGTTAAATACATAAATACACAAAAGTCCAACGGCCAGCACATTTTCAAGTGCATTGGTAATATGATCACCCCAGCAGACAACTGTCGCTGTGTTGGTATGTTACACACAGGCCGACTCACTCGAACATGATTTATATGTCGGGCACGCTGCATACCCCTGTTTGTTTAAACAGCGAATATTAATATATTCGCATACAAATAATGGGCAAGAAGTAGTCTATAAGAATATTGGCATCTCAAATGCACATTCAGCACAAGCCGCCAAGGGGCTGTGCTTGAATTTAATTGGTTGCCAGCGTGGTGAATATATGAAGATCACCACGGTCAACATATTTCCCCGCTGCTGCCAAATGCCCAGCAACGAGACTTAAGCTTAAGCTAATGAACACTTGAGAAATGACAATGAATAAAGTAAGACCTGTCGGTCTATTTCTACTGCAACAACTTATCGGCTATTTTCTATCTACATGGCAACCGTGACTAAGGTTGTAGTTGGGAAAAAAAAAAACATTTAGATGAATGTGAGAAATGTGCGTGTGAGTGCGAGTGACGTAAATAAATACACAAAGCGAACGAGTGAAAGAATTTTAAAAACGCGATTGTCGATTCAAAGATCAGACGGAGGCAAGGCCTCAGCAAAACAGTGCAAACATAACTAACAACCAAATTTTAGAGAAACATAGACTACAACAACATAGCTACAGCAAATAAAGGAGAAACCCAGCAACCAACAACTATAACAACCAACAAGCAAATGTTCGAGCAACATAAAATTTTGAACTACAACAAATAACGGAAAAATTATCTGTGCGATGACCGGCACCGGTACCGCCTGAGCCCAGAGGCCCCGGACAACGAAAATTCAACAAGTGTGGAAGGAATGGCAAATCCTTCTACACCAACGCTGGAAATATATGAGTGCGGAAGGCAATCCGCCTTCTTCACCTTCGTGGGCGGCACCTGCTCCTATTGAGCAAAGGGATGCACAGAGACTAGAAGTGTATCCAAACGATTGATGAAATAGCCTGTGCAGCCAGCGCCGGTCCCGTTCGGCGCACCAAGCCAGACCAAGGACAAGTGAACCGACAGCGCTACCAAGAGCGCATTATTTTTTTCCTTTGCACTGCGTGGCAAATTTTTTTTTCAATTGCACTGCGATGCATATTTTTTCATTTACTATATAAAACAATTGAAAAATTGAGCGGAACCCCTTTCTGCCCGATTCGAAGTGTAGCCCGTAAAGCTATGCGAAACCATACGCAGGAAAATTGTAAACTTAACAATATACACTAAAGAAAAATTTAATTTAATTTTGTCTCGTTAATGATTTTTAATAACATATAACATCCCTATTGATAAAAGAAATGTGTATCAAAAAAAGCCATTAACAGAAGCCAGGCTAATGATATGGATAAAATCTAATTTAACAAGCGCAAAACAATTGCTATAATAAAATATAACAAACATTTTTTAATTAAAACAAAAAATTACATTTTAAACAAAAATTGTATATGTATGAGAATTAAAATACCCGTTTAAATATATGATAATTAAAATACCCGTTTAAATAAACAAATAAATAAAAATCATTAAAAAGAAAAATTTGTTAAAATGAATACAACAGAGTGCCTTAGAGTTGCATTGACCAACGAGCCAAATTTTGAGAATAGGGTAATAGCCTTAATTAGGAACAAAAGCAGAGCCTCTATTAATTGCAGATTTTGAGTACGAATATATGAATAGGTACGATCTTGAATTCTCTCCACTTGTTCATTGCGGCAGAACGCAAAAGACAATTTTACTGTCTACCGTGAGAAACTGTAAAGTATTCTCCGAAATACACATACACCCAGTCTTAGGACATATTAACGAGCTAAAAATTATGCACAAGTAAATAGTAAAAAAAAAAAATAATGACTAAAAATTGAATATGGAATGGGAGCAATTAATACTCCATATCCGAGAATTAAAAGAAACATTCGAAAAGTCTTACAAATGTGTAAGCCAAAAAAGGCAAACACAAAAAGAAACAGTAGATAAACATGCAAAAATTCTTGTAGATTCGTACAATCAGGCAAGAACCCTAGTGCACGAAAATAGGAACACAAAACAAACTTATCAAAATTATCCAAAATATTGATAAGGTTGCGGGCAAACCTAATAGCTGTCAAGGATAAGTATG
>JBAMCF010000801.1:0-15313 GCA_037075285.1 Drosophila lutescens | reverse complement strand
ACTGTACTCCTACGTTTATAAGTTATTTGCTTCAGAACTTGCCACTTGACCGTATATATTCAGTAAATGATTTAGGCGTTCTTCTGGACCCGAAGCTTAAATTTGACTGCCACATAATGCTGACTGTCAACAAAGCTATGAGTGTTTTTGGGTTTATAAAGCGTTGGTCAAAAGAATTTGACGACCCTTATATAACCAAATTACTATTTACCTCCCTTGTCCGACCTATATTGGAATATTGTTCTTCGGTTTGGAGCCCACAATACCAAGTGCACATTGACCGTATAGAGTCGGTACAAAAAAAATTTCTTCTTTTTGCTCTTCGTAGTTTGAACTGGGATCAAAACGTAAGGCTACCTTCCTACCAAAGTAGATTACTATTGATTAATTTACCTACACTTGAAAACCGTAGAATAATGCTTGGTACTATTTTTATGCAAAATCTTATAAGAGGTGATATTGATTCTGTAGAACTGGTAAACCGTTTAACTTTTAATGTTCCCGTTAGACTAACACGAAATTATTACCCTCTTAATTTGCCTCGATGTACATCAAATTTCACTCTGCATGAGCCTTTTCGTGTTCTATGTAATAATTATAACAATCTTTATCATTTAATTTGCACTTCTACATCTATCCCTGTATTAAAAACTAAAATTTTATCTCATTTGCCCCGTCTCTAATTGTTTTATGTATTTTCCTCGCGAACTCGCATTTTTGCCCTAATTGATAAAGGGTCCCGCGCGTAACAAGCACGTGCTTGGTATCGTTGGGCCACTTGTTTGTACTGCTCGTAGTGCATCAACGTCCATCATATAATAAAAAAATAAATAATAAATAATAAATAATAAATAATAAATAATAAATAATAAATAATAAATAATAAATAATAAATAATAAATAATAAATAATAAATAATAAATAATAAATAATAAATAATAAATAATAAATAATAAATAATAAATAATAAATAATAAATAATAAATAATAAATAATAAATAATAAATAATAAATAATAAATAATAAATAATAAATAATAAATAATAAATAATAAATAATAAATAATAAATAATAAATAATAAATAATAAATAATAAATAATAAATAATAAATAATAAATAATAAATAATAAATAATAAATAATAAATAATAAATAATAAATAATAAATAATAAATAATAAATAATAAATAATAAATAATAAATAATAAATAATAAATAATAAATAATAAATAATAAATAATAAATAATAAATAATAAATAATAAATAATAAATAATAAATAATAAATAATAAATAATAAATAATAAATAATAAATAATAAATAATAAATAATAAATAATAAATAATAAATAATAAATAATAAATAATAAATAATAAATAATAAATAATAAATAATAAATAATAAATAATAAATAATAAATAATAAATAATAAATAATAAATAATAAATAATAAATAATAAATAATAAATAATAAATAATAAATAATAAATAATAAATAATAAATAATAAATAATAAATAATAAATAATAAATAATAAATAATAAATAATAAATAATAAATAATAAATAATAAATAATAAATAATAAATAATAAATAATAAATAATAAATAATAAATAATAAATAATAAATAATAAATAATAAATAATAAATAATAAATAATAAATAATAAATAATAAATAATAAATAATAAATAATAAATAATAAATAATAAATAATAAATAATAAATAATAAATAATAAATAATAAATAATAAATAATAAATAATAAATAATAAATAATAAATAATAAATAATAAATAATAAATAATAAATAATAAATAATAAATAATAAATAATAAATAATAAATAATAAATAATAAATAATAAATAATAAATAATAAATAATAAATAATAAATAATAAAATAATAAATATATTAAATATATTAACATATGTACATAACAGAATGTAAGAATAGATCACCGCGCATAGCCGCGATTAATAAATAATCATTTTTATACCCGTTACTCGTAGAGTAAAAGGGTATATTGTATTCGTGCAAAAGTATGTAACAGGGAGAAGGAAGCGTTTCCGACCCTATAAAGTATATATATTCTTGATCAGGGTCACTAGCCGAGTCGATCTAGCCATGTCCGTCTGTCTGTCCGTCTGTATAAACGCTGAGATCTCGGAAACTATAAAAGCTAGAAGGTTGAAATTTCACACACATATTCTTGGGCTTCCTACGCAGCGCAAGTTTGTTTCATCGAGGTGCCACGCCCCCCCTAACGCCCACAATCGCCATTAATGATTTTCAAATGTGTCTGGAGGCCACATCTTTTAAGATTTTAAAAATATATAAACGCAATTTTATAGTGTTTATTAATACCTATCGAAATGTAGAAGACATTTTTCAAATCGGACCATTCATTAAAAAGTTATACGCGTTCTCTCTTGTTATTAAATAAAAACCAACGCTTCTTTATTTAATGTACACTCAGACCCTGTTAGTGTTTCACTATTTATGAATATAAAGTTTAAGGCCATGTTGCAACTTCTTATATCCAAAGATAATCCTCTGGGTGAGATAAAACATTATGCTTGGCGGCTTGAATATCAATATATATATCCACATTCTTTTATGGGTTAAGGATGCGCCAATTATCGACAAATCAAGTGAGGAAGAGGTTGCCTGCTTTATTAACAAATATATTACGTGTCGCCTTCCTCCAAAATAATCCTTCGCAACCCTTTACGATCGACTTTGTAAATATCAAGCGCACACATACTATAATTACTGCATGCGACACAAGAAGAGAAAAAAGGCCAATCCTTTAAAATTTGCAGATTTAGTTTTCCAAGAAAAGCTGGCAATTGTTTAGTCATGAATAGCGTTGCAAATTCAATCATTGGCTGTCGAAAATTAATGAAGACTAGATTGTATGATTTGCCAAGAAATTAATCGGAAAAACATATTAACGATTACAATGCTCCAGTTTTACTAGAATGGTGTGGAAATATGGATATTCAATTTATAGGAGAAAAATCTGGATAAGTTTGTAAATATCAAGCAAAAGCAGAAAAGTCATTTGGAACTGATGATTTTAGAGATTTCTTTGAAAACAAGTCGGTCGCAAGTAATCTATGGCGATTTGCAATGCGGTCTTAAACAAACCGAGAGTGCGGAGCACTTGAAGCTGCTGACACATAACTTCAAATTCCTTTATTCGGCACCGATAAAAATACGACTATAAGAATAATAGATATACGGCAAGAAAGAAGTCGAAGAGAAAATCAAGAGCTGAATTAAATAATGTAAATGATGATGACACAGATATATTTTTCGACAACTGGGTCGACGTTCATTATCCTAATCGACCAAAAGATTTGGAAAGTATACATTTATTCGATTTTTCAAGATATTTTGATATAGTTAAAAAAAAGCCAAAGAAAATAATATTATATCCATATGAAAATGGTTATATACGCAAACGAAAGCGGCCATATTTGTTAAATCATTTTAAGCCAAACCGGAAAATGCAACCGGAAAGTTATTACTATGGTCTCCTAATTTTATTTAAGCCTTCACAGAAAAAAATATGACAAAATATCAAATTGATATGTGATGGTTAATTTGAACTTTTTTAGGATCAATTTTTGTCATATCATTCTAACATATATAAATATTATTTTAATCTTATTTCACATTAATTTTTGAAAAAAAAACTGAATTCGGTATTTTAAAAAAGTATATTTATAATGTCTGATATGATAAAATATCAAATGTCACTGTGCAGCACTACAACTCGAGCCAACAGCACAAAATATTCGAGAACAAGGTGAGTTTTTATTGTAAAATTAAATCAATTTGTTTTTTATTGAGTGCTAAGTCGATACATCACAAAGTGGAGGTGATTTTAACTTTGCCGTCGAGTTAGCACACAATTTTAAAACATTTCGGTCCTGAATGTGCGTGTTTGTGTGCCGGCCGTAGTTTCATGTTGTGTGTGTCACAGGCATTCGGCAAAACTAAAATAATAAATTTTAAGTTTTAATTGACAAAGAATTCATTATTAACCAACCATTGCAATCATATTGCTGTGAACCTGTGTAGGCACTCATAATATAAAACCGCTATGTATGTTTGTATGAACAATTGACATAGGGACGCCGTAACATAATTTGTACATACATACAAATATAACGACATACTATAATCATGTTACTTTAAGTCTTTTACTTTTGAGTTTTACAGCAAGCATAACAATTATGGAAATGGAGGAACGTTGCGGTGTAGTTGATGAACATCTTAAAGAGTTCATTAAAGAATATGATTTGGATATCAAAGTTTACCAAAACTAAAGAGGTCTGTTTTTATGATTGAAATATTTTTAATTATTAAATTAATATTCTATTCACAATGCGGATATACCTTTAAAAGGCTGGGATACATTACATTAAGACTTCCGCGCTTTTTTCCCAAACCGAGAAGACTGCGGGCCTTTATCTGAGTTATTTTTTATTTAATGAACATTATCAAACATATGAAGTAGGTTCTTCCACTAATATATTAGGTTGTCAAAAAAGTCTTGCGGTATTTTCGCTAGTTGGCGCTGAAAGCGAGTAGTTTTGGTTTTATTCGACGCATCTGGTCATAATATACCTTTTTGGAAAGCTCATTACACGCGCTAACACGTGTTTGATTGATTGTCTTTTCTTTTAAGTCGTTCGTGAGTTATAGCGTCGCAATCATGAAGCAAAATAAAGAGAAAATACGGCATATTTTACAGTACTACTACGATAAAGGCAAAAATGCATCTCAAGCCGCCAATAAAATTTGTGCAGTTTATGGACACGATACAGTTTCCATTTCCACCGCACAACGATGGCTTCAACGTTTTCGTTCTGGTGCAGAGGTGGTTAAAGAAGGAAGGCCTGTCGTAGAAAATTGCGATAAAACCGGCATAGTAATAGCCGTAGCATCGGTCAAGAGCTTGGCTTAAGTCATCAAGCCGTTATAAACCATTTGAAGAAGCTTTGAGTCACTTAAAAGGTCGATGTAAAAAAAGAAAAAAATAATATAATACAAATACCGCAGGACTTTTTTGACAACCCAATATTTAAAATAAGAAGTAATATCGATTTTGCTGGCCCACCTACACATATGTATACCGATTCCAAAAAATGTGAAATGATTAGAATTAAATTGTTTTAATATAAAATAATAATTTTGTTTTACTGGGAGGTTACTAATATACACGAAAAAATATCATTTTGAAGAGTAAAATCAAAAACTTAATTAAATAATATAAATGATGATGACACAGATATATTTTTCGCCAACTGGGTCGACGTTCATTATCCTAATCGACCAAAAGATTTGGAAAGTATAAATTTATTCGATTTTTCAAGATATTTTGATATAGTTAAAAAGAACCAAAGAATATAATATCATATCCATATGAAAATGGTTACATACGCAAACGAAAGCGGCCATTTTTGGTAAATCATTTTAAGCCAAACCGGAAAATGCAACCTGAAAGTTATTACTATGGTCTCCTAATTTTTCGCGAAATATAGAAGATCTTAAAGGAGGCTTGGAAACCTATTTCGATGCCTTTGCAATGTGTAAAGATAAGTTGGTAGAAGCCATGCAGTATCATGATAAGTTAGAAGAATTGCTTAAAATACGTGAAGAGTTTGAAAGTGAATTAGCAAGAGAATCTAACGCTTTGGAAAATATAAATACAATACAAGATGACGATGAATGTGAAAACATGGTTGGATTTGAACTACTATTAGAAAACGAGTTACATGAAATGGACCATTTCTCTTTAAATGAAAATGATATTTCAATTTCGGACGAAATTAATCAGCTTAATATTGACCAAAAAAGAATATTTTACGGTATTGTCAATACTGTGTCCAACTATTGTATTGCATGGAAAGCAGAGCTTGAAAATAAAACATTGAAAAATCTGAGACTATCTCCAAGAAATGTGTTACGTAAATTTGTTTCTGAAGTTGGAGGCACTGGAAAATCGTTTTTAATTAATCTGCTAAGAAAATTTATTATAAAAAGCCTTGTAGAACAAGTCGTTGTGGCTGGTCCTACTGGAATTGCAGCTCGAAATGTAAATGGCCAACTATACATAGATTGTTAAATTTGCCTGTTGAGCATGGAGGCATTGCCAAATATACACAATTAAACAATTCAAAATTAAAGTTATTGCGGGATAACCTTAAAAATGTATGTCTAATTATAATTGATGAAATTTCTATGGTTTCGAATGTAACATTGCAATATATAAATTTACGATTATGCGAAATATTTGATACTTTGGAACACCCAGATGGCTGGTTTGGAAGAGAAAATATTTTATTTTTTGGAGATTTATTTCAATTAAATCCAGTAAACGAACCTTCTCCATTTGTTAATATGACTAAAGAGAGATTTCTAAAACATCTTTCTGGTCGGCACCCTACAAATTTATGGGTCAAGTTATTTTCTTATGATGAGCTAACACAAAAAAATCCGATGTCAAATCGGATCAAGATTTTTCAAATACCTTAGCACATTTAAGGTTAGGAATTTTAGATGAGAAAGATTATCAGCTTTTATCTAAACAAGAAATTAAGTTAAATAGCGATACAATTGAAACATGTCTTTCCGAACTCATCGAATACATTAGAAAGCGGCCTGCACATACAATATGTTTATTTCCTACAAGAGAACAATGCTCCAAGTTAAACGAAGGAATGTTGGAAATAATTCCTTCAGAAAAAATATTGCTCACCGCTGAAGACTTAATCGAAGCTAAGACTGCCATTCAAAAAGCTAAAGCAGCTAAATCTCTGGAAAAACTGAAAAAGAAAGGTAAAGGTGCATAAACAATGTTACTTAGAAATCTAGATGTTGCATCAGGATTAGTTAATGGATCTCTAGGGATAATAAAGAAGCTGCATGAAACGGTGAATATCGTAAACGCCCGAACTTTTAAAAGTGTTCAATTCGAGGAAAATGAATTTGAAATTGAACGTATCGAATCAAAGTTTCAACTAAATAACAACGTTTATATTGTTCGAAAACAATTTCCAATATGCTTGGCGTATGCAATAACCATTCATAAAAGCCAAGGGCTAACAATCACTTCCGGAGTTGTTGACAGTATATTCGCAAATGGTCAAACTTACGTTGCCTTATCTCGTTTGAAAACCCTTTCCGGCCCATATATTCTCAACCTTAATCCGAAAAGCATAAAGACAAATGATGGTGCTATTATAGAATACAATCGATTAAGAAGTAAATATAGAAAAGATCTACAACATTTTGTTGGTAATTCTAAAAAAAATAAAAATTGTTCTGATAAAAACATATATTTGAGGCGGCAAAGAGCAGCTATCAGTGAGCCGTCTGTATTAGAAAAGAATATAACAAGCAAAAAAAATTATTATAACGCAATTTCCCATAATATACGTGGTATGGAAAACCCAAATAATGCTTGTTATGCGAACTCTGCTTTACAATGCCTCATAAATATAAGATTGATAAAGGAATCAGTATTAAAAAATCAAAATTGTAACATTTTAAAATCATCATTATACCCTTGCAGAGGGTATTATGATTTCAGTCAGAAGTTTGCAACGCAGAGAAGGAGACGTTTCCGACCCCATAAAGTATATATATTCTTGATCAGCATCACTAGACGAGTCGATCTAGCCATGTCCGTCTGTCCGTCTGTCCGTCTGTTTCTACGCAAACTAGTCTCTCAGTTTTAAAGCTATCGGGCTAAAACTTTCCCAAAAGTCTTATATCTATTGCAGGTAGTATATAAGTCGGAACGAGCCGGATCGGACAACTATATCCTATAGCTCCCATAGGAAGGATCGGAAAAAAAACGTTAAAAAAAATTCTAGCTTCGGTGTTTTTTTAAGTATTACCTTCTAATCTTGGGAATATTATTATACCCTTGCAGAGGGTATTATGATTTCAGTCAGAAGTTTGCAACGCAGTGAAGGAGACGTTTCCGACCCCATAAAGTATATATATTCTTGATCAGCATCACTAGACGAGTCGATCTAGCCATGTCCGTCTGTCCGTCTGTCCGTCTGTCCGTCTGTTTCTACGCAAACTAGTCTCTCAGTTTTAAAGCTATCGGGCTAAAACTTTCCCAAAAGTCTTATATCTATTGCAGGTAGTATATAAGTCGGAACGAGCCGGATCGGACAACTATATCCTATAGCTCCCATAGGAAGGATCGGAAAAAAACGTTAAAACAAATTCTAGCTTCGGTGTTTTTTTAAGTATTACCTTCTAATCTTGGGATAATTTTTTTTTATATATTTCCCAATTTCGAATTAAATATTTAAAAAATCGGATCACTATATCATATAGCTGCCATAGGAACGGTCGAAAAATTAAATGGAAATTAATAGGAAAAAAATTATATCTTTGTTGATTTTTATTACATTCTCTTCTACTCTGGGATATGACTATTTTTAAATATTTCCGAATTTCGATTTTAATTTTAACAAGATCGAACTACTATATCATTTAGCTGCCATAGAAACGATCGAAAAATGTATGTGAAATAATAGGAAATTTAACATTTTTGCGATTTGTAAATTAATAGAATGATCTGCAAGGGTATATAAGCTTCGGCTTGCCGAAGCTAGCTTCCTTTCTTGTTTTTGAATTATACAAACCCTTTAATGATGGGGACAAACATTTTATTTCAGATTTACGATCAAGAATTTTTGACAACATAGAACAGCAGGACAGCGGAGATTTTTTGCGATATTCTTGGCCACGTAACAGCAAAGATTTGTATATACTGTTTTATGTAGAAAGACAATTTTAAAATTTGAGAAAATTATGGGTATATTTAAAGTTTTTATTGTATGCTAATTGTGCAGTGAATACATTAATTTTTTGGTTGGCGAAAATCCTCATACTGAACCCTCCTCGAGGGTGCCGACCGGAAATGACGCTACAGTGCTTGCAGTATATTAAGCGGCGATCAGCTAAGATCAGGGGTCAATCCTAAGTGCTCTAGTTTTTTAATAACTAAGTTATATGGCGATGATTTTTGGTCATGGTATGAGGTATACTAATATGTAAATTAAACCCAGGATATAAATTGTCCCTTTAAAAACTTCTGATATCAAACAAAAACACCTCTTAACGAGGTAAAAAAATAGTGACGACCGCACCTTCAACATACAAAAGTTCTGATATCATATTTTGTGACGAAAAATAATTTTACATTCGAAAATATAAAAACACTTTCTAAAATTTACTTTTTCGGCACGCTACAATAGAAAATGTTCGTGTGGGTAAAATCTTACAAATTTGTCGGAAGCGGGCCGAATGAGTAAATTTTAGAAAGTGTTTTTATATTTTAATAAATAAATTATAAATTATAAGTACACAACAAAATTACATTTATACTTCTCGGAAATCTTTAAAGGTGTGGGCGCCAGACACATTTTAAAATCGTTAGTGGGCGATTATGGGCGTTAGAGGGGGCGTGGCGCTCGTCTGAAATAAACTTGCGCTGCGTAGGAAGCCCAAGAATATGTGTGTGAAATCTCAACCTTCTAGCTCTTGTATTTTCCGAGATCTCAGCGTTCATACGGACGGACAGACGGACGGACAGACGGACATGGCTAGATCGACTCGGCTAGTGACCCTTCCTTCTAGCTGTTACATACTTTTGCACGAATACAATATACCCTTTTACTCTACGAGTAACGGGTATAAAAACTTCATTCTTTAACACAATCACTTATTGTATATATATATATATATATATATATATATATATATGTATGTAGGTATGTATGACTATGTATGTATATAGGTGTATCCCACGGCGGCACACGTCTGGTCTGATGGGTTGCGGGCAGCGGCATCTCCGACGTCTTGCTCACTTCACTTTAATTGTTGTTGTTGCACTTGCATTCATAAATTCCTGAGTTCACAATTTGTTTATGTTTTCTTCGCTTTACGTTTGTTTGTAATTAAGGCATTTAATTGCCTTTATTTTTGTCTTGACTGTCAACGACATCAGACGTATTTTTGTATCGCTCCGCCGAATGATTATAAAATATAGTGAAAATAACCGAACTTAATTCGCGAAAAGACGGTCTGGGTAGGCATGGGTACAAGTAAGTGCTCGTGTTGCCCATGAAAATTTTAAGATTAGTGTGATAAATTACTAATATAAACTACAAATTATAAATTAAAAGCCAACGTGTCAGAGTGCAAGCTCTGAAATATAATTAAAATGAGCACAGCTCGGCAACAACAACAAGACGAACGTCGACGCTTACTTTTGTGTACGAGCTGATGAGTCAAAAGTACCAACGAAAACTGCAACATTGCAAGTGAACACAGAGAGAGCGCGCTCGCTCTCCCCTGCATTACTATGTGCAAGCGGCACAGCACCCAATGAGCCGTGGAGTTCCCAATGCCCGTCCCCCGACCCCCACGACCTTACAAGCAATATAACAACAACTACCAGCACAATGCCCGTATTTACCACTGTGACTTCGACACTAACAACAACAACCAACACAACAACAACTACATCTACAGCAGTCACTCAGCGCCCGGCATCGTCAGTTCTGACCGGCAAGCTCCCTTTCCTCCAACAAAAAATTACAAAAAATGCTAACGGAACGTTAATACAAACTGGAATCGATCGCTATGTGCAAATAAAAAGAAAATTAAGCCCGCAATCTTTATAAAAACCAACGCCTCAAAAGTATCAAAATCAAATACTATCACTGTCCCGAAAAATCCGCTGACCAATAACAGATTTTCGATTCTTAGTCCATTTAACTATGGACTGCCCTCTAAATAAGGAGAACCAATCTGAAAAAATGTAGCAACTGTGGGGAAAACCACACGGCCAACTACAGAGGTTGCCGTATTTATAAGGAGATGAAAAACCGCCTAACCCAAAAAATAACTGCAGCTCGAAACCCAGCCATCCGCCAAAATCTTCCATAAATACCATCAACAACGACACCGGGAGTCTCTTTTGCTCAGGCGCTGTGCTACAACAACGGGTCTTACGCTTCAGTTCCAACACTTACATTTAAACAAACCACTCCAGGATTGTTGGAGCAACAGGCATCGAACCATACTTCGGAAAGTATCTGCGTAAACACATCCCAATTACCTAGTGGTATAGAATTAATTCTGGCCACTATAACAAAAACAATGGGAGCAATGCAGCAAACGCTGCAGGAGCTTGTGCGCACTCAAAATCTCCTCCTGGAGCTTCTAGTCAAACAAAAATCTTAGATGATTACTCTTAAAATATCTTTCTGGAATGCGAATGGCATTTCGCAGCACAAATACGAGCTTATGCAGTTCCTTGATCAATATGACATTGACGCCATGCTCATATCAGAGACTCACTTAACTATTAAACTATTTTCATCTATACATTTTATTCGACAAATCATCCTGATGGGAAGGCTCATGGAGGTACTGGAATTCTGATAAAGAATCGCATTAGGCATTACGAGATGCCATCATTCGCTACGACTTATATCCAAGCAACAGCAGTACACCTCGAAACCCAAAGCGGCTACCTAAACCTAGCCTCTATATACTGCCCACCGCGCTTCGCTATTACCGAAGAAGAATTCGTAAACTTCTTCGATGTATTGGGTGACCGCTTTATAGCAGCTGGTGACTACAATGCAAAGCACACCCACTGGGGATCTCGACTCATTAAACCCAAGGAAAAACAACTTTACAACGCGATAATAACTCCACGAAACAAGCTTGACTTTATTTCTCCGGGTAAGCCTACATATTGGCCAACAGATCCAAATAAGAAACCTGACCTGATTGATTTTGCTATCACAAGAAGAGTGCCGCAGGCTCATGTTCGTGTGGAGCACTTATCAGATCTATCATCAGATCATTCGCCCATCTTGCTTCACCTCTACGACCATCCTCAGGTTACAGAACGCCCACATTCTCTAACTACTTGTAAAACAGACTGGCTCAAATACAGAAAGTATGTAAGTACCCATAGTAATCGGCCATGTTCTAGTTTTCACTTCCGAAAGATTCACACGGAATCGAATTTCCCAGACCTGTTCCAGGACTCACTTCCGAAAGAACTGCACGGATTCAAATATCCCTCGTTGTTACTCTATTAACTTCCGAAAAATTCACACAAAAACTTTCCGCCAAGCATTTGACAGGCGGACTTAAATCCGCCAGCATGAAATCAAATTCACTTCCGAGTGAAAGCTGGAACAGGCCGGAATGACTGCCCAAACATTTCCTGTGAAGAAGACCTCGACAATCCAGTTGAAGCGTTAGTGAATGTTATTACACTGGCTGCACAACATTCCACGCAACCTATAACATCTAATAAACCATTTAACAGCAGACGTGCTTCTAGGCACATCGAAGAACTGCTATACAATAAGAGAAGGCTTCGTCGAGAGTGGCAAGCCCATAGATCCCCAGCCTCCAAGGAGCGCCTAAAAATAGCCAACTGCATACTCCGCAAAGCATTAGAAGCTGAGAAAAATATAGATGAACTATCCTTTATGAAACAACTCTCACCAAATAGCAAACGATATCCACTGTGGAAAGCTAAGTCAGCCATTTGTCCACCAATAGAAAGTGAATCACCCCTACATACGCAAACAGGAACTTGGGCCCGCAGCAACGAAGAGAGGGCGAATACATTTGCCCTCCATTTAGAAAATGTCTTCAAACCACTTCCAGCAACGAATAGCTTTGTGCTGCCAATAATCTCTAATCCTGAAGCTAGCCCGCAAATTATATTCCATCCAGAAGAAGTTACAAGAATCATACAGTGTCCCAAGACAAAAAGAAAGCGCCGGGTCACAATCTCATCACCCCAAAAATGATTATAGAACTGCCAAACTGTGCAATACATCTTCTAACCATAATATTTAACAGCATGATGAATTCTGGATATTATCCTCAACAATGGAGGAAGTCTGTCATCATAATGATCCATAAAGCCGGAAAGGACAAGTCCCAGCCATCGTCATATGGGCCAATCAGCCTTCTGCCGTGCCTATCAAAGATATTTTAAAAGCTGCTCCTCAGTCGCATCAAGCAATACTTACAAGCCCACAATGCAATACCAATGCACCAATTCGGATTTCGTGAAAAACACGGAACTATTGAACAAGTGAACCGGATAACCTCCGAGATTCGAAATGCATTTGAAAGGCGAGAATATTGCTCCGCTGTCTTTCTGGATGTCGCACAGGCCTTCGACCGCGTGTGGCTGGACGGCTTAATTCATAAAATCAGATTAATACTTCAACAAAGCACCCAAACAATTTTGGAGTCCTACCTACAGAAAAGAAGCTTTGCAGTGCGATGCAAAGATTTCCTCTCCGATTATCATCCAATAAAAGCTGGAGTACCCCAAGGAAGTGTGCTTGGGCCGACATTGTATATTATTTATACAGCCGACCTCCCGACATCCACTCTTACAACAACCTCAACTTTTGCTGATGATACTGCCTTCCTAAGTCGGTCTAAATGTCCTCTTAGAGCAACGCAACACCTAGTAGATCACCTCGTGCTTCTAGAACAATGGCTAGCAGACTGGCGCATAAACATTAACGAACAAAAATGTAAACATGTTACTTTTACCCTAAACAGGCAAACCTGCCCTCCACTATCCCTGAACAACATTATTATGCCACAAGCAACTGAAGTAACATATCTAGGAGTCCACCTGGATAGACGACTCACTTGGCGTAAACATATCGAAGCTAAGATAAATCCTTTTAAATTTAAAGCCAGCAATCTACATTGGCTAATTAACGCCCGCTCGCCACTAAAATTAGAGTACAAAATACTTTTGTATAATGCAGTCCTAAAACCAATTTGGACATATGGCTCCGAGCTATGGGGAAACGCATGTGCCAGCAACTTAGAAATAATCCAGAGAGCTCAATCAAAGATATTGAGAACTATAACAGGAGCACCGTGGTATATACGGAATGAAAATATTCATAAAGATCTAAACGTAGGCTTAGTTAAAGACGAACTCGACAAAGCGAAAGCAAAGTATAATCTCAAGCTACAGGCCCATCCTAATGACCTTGCGCGGTCTCTAATCTGGACCACAAGCTATACACGACTCCGGCGAAGAGACCTCCCCACCCAGCAACAATAGTTAGGGCCGTTATTCTAAATAATTAATTTGTAATTAATTAAAATATATAAAATAGATTAAGATTTGCAAACTTGTCGTTAGTCTCTAAGAGAGAAGATTCGATAAATAAAATACCGTTTAATAAAAAAACAAAAAAAAAAATTTTTGTCACTTTGTTATGGTTTCATATCTTCTTTTTTTTTGGGTCTGCTTTGCACTTTACTGTCTGGCGGCATATCGCCTGTTCTAGGGCGTGCTTTTGGTCCCTGCGTCCTTGCACGGATCGCTTGTACATCTGAAGCACTTTTAAGACGGCCACAAAAGTTATGAGGCAGATGACGATTTTTAGGTTGCGATTGACGTCCTGGATGTCGTCCTTGTGATCAATTATTTTTACGGTATTAATCACGTTGGCAGTACTATGGTCCACTTGGAATTTGGTTCCACCCATGGTGAAGTCCTTGCGGTTTATATGTTCACAAATTGATGCTCGTCCTACTCAGAGCTAGGATATAACAGGACTTCCTTAAGTGAAAATCGTGGGTTACTTCGTGGAAGAACTTCCTTCAGGATAATAGCAGTCGTATGGAATACTCAGGGACTTCCTTCTATCGCTTCGGTCTTGGCTCCGGTCTTCGTTGGCTTTTTGGGGAATGTAGTGCTTACACTGTAGTGCCCTGAGATCAGAATAAATTCTGTCTGCCTTCTCTATCTGGTTACGGTCTTTTATACCAGTGTAGAGCTTTTTCTCGGCCACCGTGATAGATTGGGTTATTTAGGTGTTCTCACATATAATTTCTCCTATCGGTAGTGTCAATCCCCGACTGATGCACTTTGCCAGCTGCTGGTATGGGGTTACCAGCAGGTCGATCGCGGTCGTTGTTCTGACCGTATGCCACCCAAAAGATCGTCAAATTGCACATTCCTTTGCTTGTTTAAGGTGAGTCAACGGCTCGATTGCCCCTCTCCCTTTGCCTTGAGATTCGTTGTTGTTTTCTACGTGCATCTTTCTCCCTTAAATAAATTGAGGGAGAGGGCGTACGTAACAATTTTTATGTCAATCCGTTCTGGGTGGAATTTTCTACTGACCGTTTTTTAGAGGTCCAATTTGATATTAGTTTATATTATTTTTAAAATATAAATATGGCTTCA
>JBAMCF010000800.1:0-18722 GCA_037075285.1 Drosophila lutescens | reverse complement strand
AAGGTTGCTCAACATGGTCAACAACAAAGACCACCCAACGCAACTGGGTTGTAAGTCGTGTTGGCCAACATGTAGCCACAATTATTGGCCAAAATGTAGCCACAATTATTGGAACCCACACCGCGACCAGGCGCCCAGTAGCAGAATCGAAAGAACGCAGCAGTGCAGACGCAGCAGAACTCATACAGCGATCAGACGCCCAGTAGCAGAATCAACAGAACGCAGCAGTGCAGACGCAGCAGAGTTCAGTCGGTCACCAGCGCCCAGTAGCAGAATCAACAGAGCGCAGCAGTGCAGACGCAGCAGAGTTCAGTCAGTCACCAGCACCAAGTCAGCAGGTCAAAAATAAGTCATCGCCACAGCTATACATGTATGACCCGGATAATTATATGTGCCGGTTTTCCGGGTTAGAATAGTATTTAAGATAGCACCAACAGATGAATAAAGACAGTTAAAAACTCAAACCGCTCACCCAAGTGTCTTAATTCACCACGTATTCCCGTGATTCAACTCAAGCGCAGTGCCTTCTATCAACAAGCAGTTCGCAAGTCGTAATCAAGTTTACAACCGTCGCCCTGCGTTGATCGTCCTGCCGCTACCTCCGCCCAACACGGTTCACAGCCGTCCCTTAACCCACGCCCAACACGGTTTCCAGGCCGTCCTCCACATCATTGGCAACACGGTTCCTAGCCCGTTACATACGTCCGCGAGCCAACTTCCTGACCGTCAGGACAAGGTTCCAGACAATTAAAGCGTCTCCGTGCCAGCAGTGCACTGCTCGGTTACAGACCCGTCTGTGTGTCCACATTCGCGTAGGCACTAACAACCTGTGTCGTCGTGTTCCCTGAGGTGGGTCTGGCTCTAGCCTGAGAAACAAATGTCCCGACAGGTCAAATCCGAGGATTCAGCCTTATCGTCAGTCCACCGTAACCCCGACGCCTGGCACAAACTCTTGATCCGCGCTCACCTTGCCGGTAGCTCGTCCTTCTCTCGATTCTGCTCCTGTCGTGCACTCGCTCCACTGCAATCTCTGTGTCGTTCAGATTTCACCGTTGCAGTCTCAGCCTTGGCCTAGCGTCTTGACTCTGGTGTCTTGATCTCGGTGTAGAGCACTCGGTTTCCACGGTACTCTCACGGCCACGCACTCGATTGAATCCTCACACTTGTATTCTTGATTTCTTGTTCACTTGTTGCACTTGTACTTCCGCTCGCGTATCTTGGTTGCCTGTCCTCCTGTACTCCGGCTGTCAGGGTCGCGACTTCCGACCGACACGTCCCGTGCCTCTTCACGGATCGAACTGCCGCGCGTACTCCAACTGACTTCCTCGCGAACTTCCACTGACTGCCTCGAGCTGCGCCTGCGCCGTCCCTTTTATAGGCTGCGGCGGTGTCCCGTTATTTCCCTTTTTGCACACGGCTTGCTAGGGTCCAATGTCCAAGTGTGTCCCGTTAATTCTCTTTGCACACGGCACGCTTCGGGTCCAAAGTCCAATATGTCCCGTTAGTTCACGGTGCATCCTCTTTGTGCCGGTTCAAAGTCCACGGATTTACCGTTCGACCTCATTGCCCTTTGGCGGCCAGGGTCCAAGGTCCAGCGCGGTACCGTTAGTTCACGGTCTCTCTGCTTTGGCCGGGTCCAAGGTCCAGTATTTACCGGTGAACCTGAATGCCCTTGGATTCTGCTGAATTCTTGCTGCCTTTGCTGTTGCTAGGGGCACTCCTGCCTCGAGATTTGTGGGGAGTTTTACGACTCCTCACATCACATGAGTCCCAACGAAACATATTCGAGAAAATTTTCAAAGTTGAAAAAACATTGCATTTGGCAGATCATAGCACTGCAAAAGTAAATGGAGTCGGCGAAGTAAATATCGAAGTAAAAGGAAAACAGAAGAACAATTAAATAACACTGCAAGAAATTTTGTTTGTTTCGGAGCTACGCCAAAATTTGCTTTCGGTTTCAAGAATCACTGACAGAGGTTATGAAGTTCATTTTCGTAAGCAAGAAGTCGTAATTGTGAAAAACAATAAGGAAGACTGGCTTAGCGCAAAACGGTACGGTAACTTGTACTACTTAAACACGGCTGAACATCAAGCTAACAAGATTAGTGACAAGCAAAGCGAGATTGATCTGTGGCACAGTCGCATGGGTCATTTAAATGAGAAGGATTTAAAAAACATGGCGATAAGTGGAAAGGCATTCGGAATAAACATCAAGCAAGGAGACAAAACTTTCGCAGTGTAAAATTTGTATCACAGAAAAACAAGCAGCGAATCACTATAAAAGCGCTACTGAGAGAAGAACTGAAAGTACACTGGAAATTGTTCACAGGGATGTGTGCGGACCAATGCGTACCCAGTCCATGAGCGGATTCAAATATTTCGTTACGTTTATTGACGATTATTCTCGCTACTGTTCAGTATACTTTCTTAAGCAGAAAACAGAAGTACTTGAAGCGTTTAAATCATACACAGCTTTAGCTGAAAATTGTACGGGCAACAAAATCAAGACGTTGCAGAACGACAGTCCCATTGTCGTTTCGAAACAAGGAGTCCGACAATTTTCTTCGAACCAACGGTATCATCTGTCAAAATCGTTTCAAATTAAGGACTTTGGAGCAGTGAAAACGTGCCTGGGCATCTCATTCAAGCAAAGCGTCGAAAACATCCAGTTTTTATGTCGCAGGAAAAGTACATCGATGCCAGTCTTAAAAAGTATGGAATGTTAGAATGCAAGCCGGCAGTAACCCCGATGGAGACCAAGACAACTCTAAAACGACCAGCTGAACCAAACGAGAATGAGATGAAAAGGTATCCGTATCAAAGTCTAATGTGTTCCCTAATGTTTCTTGCAGTCTCAACGCGGCCAGACATCATATGCCGTGAATTTTATGAGTCCATTCAATTCCAACTATACCATTGAGCACTGGAAGGCATCGAAACGGATCCTGAGATATTTGAGCGGTACGAAGAGCCCTGGACTGGAAAACTGGAGAAGATCTTTATGGCGTGGTAGATGCAGATTGGGGCTCCAATTTATCGGCTGGAGCAGCAATAAGCTGGGAGGCAAGAAAGCAACGGACAGTTGCTTTATCAAGCACCGAGTCGGAGTACTTGGCCAAGTCAGAGGCAGTCAAGGAGGCCCAGTACTTAAAAGCTCTACTCAACCGAATTGGCAACAGCTGCGAATTGGTACGGATTTTCAATTTAGATTTGCGATTACTACTTTGAGGGGGTGTGTTCCAACTTGCTGTTCACGTCAGTTAATAGCAATGTACCAATCTGGCAATTCTAGCATTAAGTTTAATCTGGCATTTCAGTTTCTTTTTCCACCACACTTTTGTTCTCCTCCTGCATTATTCTTCTTTTTTACATTATTCGCTTCGAGTTACCGGCTAAGAAGAGACGCCGCAGTTTATCAATAAAGACATTATATAACAAAACGTTTTACTTATTGTTCTGATCACTTGCATCTGCATTGTTGGGGCAAAACCCCAACAGGAATAGAGGTAGAGAAATATCGATTTTTGGGAACATCGATGCTTTCGACGTTTATGTCAAAAAACATCGATGTTTCTCGATGTTTTTGAATAAAAATGGACACTTCTATTGCCTTGGCATGTATTTGAAATTGTTTTTACATATAACAAGAAATAAAGCTAGCTTCGGCCAGCCGAATCGGACAGTCGTCCGATTTTTGTTAACTTTAATTCGAAATTCGGTAATATTAAAAAACAGTCATGTCCTAGAGTGGAAGAAAATACAATAAAAACCAAAGATGCTATAATTTATTTCCTATTATTTTTGCATTAATTTTCCAAACGTTCCAATGACAGCTTTATGTTATAGTCGACCATTTTTTTTTTCTATTATTTTTCCTATTATTCCTATGGGAGCTGTAGGATATAGTTGTCCGATCCGGCTGGTTCCGACTTATATTCTACCTCCAATAGAAAGAAAACTTTTGGGAAAGTTTCAACCCGATAGCTTCAAAACTGAGCGACTAGTTTGCTTAGAAACGGACAGACAGACAGACAGACGGACAGACGGACAGACGGACAGACGGACAGACGGACAGACGGACGGACATAAGGACATCGACTCGTCTGGTGATGCTGATCAAGAATATATATAATCAAACAAAAACACCTCTTAACGAGGTAAAAAAATAGTGACGACCGCACCTTCAACATACAAAAGATCTGATATCATATTTTGTGACGAAAAATAATTTTACATTCGAAAATATAAAAACACTTTCTAAAATTTACTCATTCGGCCCGCTTCAGACAAATTTATAAGATTTTACCCACACGAACATTTTCTATTGTAGCGTGCCGAAAAAGTAAATTTTAGAAAGTGTTTTTATATTTTCGAATGTAAAATTATTTTTCGTCACAAAATATGATATCAGATCTTTTGTATGTTGAAGGTGCGGTCGTCACTATTTTTTTACCTCGTTAAGAGGTGTTTTTGTTTGATATCAGAAGTTTTTAAAGGGACAATTTATACCCTGGGTTTAATTTACATATTAGTATACCTCATACCATGACCAAAAGTCATCCCCATATAACTTAGTTATTAAAAAACTAGAGCACATAGGATTGACCCCTGATCTTAGCTGAACGCCGCCTGATATATTGCAAGCACTGTAGCGTCATTTCCAGTCGGCACCCTCGAGGAGTGTTCAGTTTGAGGATTTTTGCCAACTAAAAAATAAATGCGTTCACTGCCCAATTAGCATTCAAAAAAAACCTTAAAGATACCCATAATTTTCTGAAATTTTAAAATTATTTTTCAACATAAAACAGTATATACACATTTTTGCTGTTACGTGGCCAAAAACATTTAGAGATTGTTGTATCATTAGCTTTGTTAAATGTTCCATCTTTTCTTAAAACTGATGTATAATGTCCTTCATTTAATGCATTTCCATGGTGAAATATGGCACTTGATAAAACAAATCTTTTATTTTCAAATCTAAGCTCACTTTGTGAAGCGTTTGTTAAATTAAAATTTGTTATTTTTCTATTCGCTGCATCGACTAAACTAAGAGAGAACACAAGCACGCGCCCTAAATTTTCTATTAAGGACTGACATTGTAAATAGTTTCCGCAATGTGCACACTCGCTATCTTCAATATTTTTCCAATTTCCATAATTAAATGATAATAATTCATTCATTGTGCATTTTCTATCTATTTGAACATTTGGCCTATAATCGCAGTTAGAGCATTTTAAAGATTCCACAAGTTTATGTACACATAATTGTTTTATTCGAGCTAGTGAATGCCAGTCTAATAGTTGTCGCAAAAAATCTCCGCTGACCTGCGTTCCTGTTCTACGTTGTCAAAAATTCTTGATCGTAAATCTGAAATATTAATGTTTTTCCCCCATCATTAAAAGGTTTGTATAATTCAAAAATGATGATTTTAAAATGTTACAATGTTGATCATTTAATACTGATTCCTTTATCAATCTAATATTTATAAGGCATTGAAAAGCAGAGTTCGCATAACAAGCATTGTTTGGGTTTTCCATACCACGTATATTATGAGAAATTGCGTTATTATCATTTTTTTTGCTTGTTATATTCTTTTCTAATACAGACGGCTCAATGATAGCTACTCTTTGCCGCCTTAAATATATGTTTTTATCAGAACAATTTTTATTTTTTTTAGAATTACCAACCAAATGTTGTAGATCTTTTCTATATTTACTTCTTAATCGATTGTATTCTATAATAGCACCATCATTTGTCTTTATGCTTTTCGGATTAAGGTTGAGAATATGTAGACCGGAAAGGGTTTTCAAACGAGATAAAGCAACATAAGTTTGACCATTTGCGAATATACTGTCACCAATATCAACAACTCCGGAGGTGATAGTTAGCCCTTGGCTTTTATGAATGGTTATTGCATACGCCAAGCATATTGGAAATGGTTTTCGAACTATATAACCGTTATTATTTAGTTGAAACTTTGATTCGATGCGTTCAATTTCAAATTCATTTTCCTCGAATTGGACAGTCAACTTTACAACACTTTTAAAAGTGCGGGCGTTTACGATACTCACCGTTTCATGCAGCTTCTTTATTATCCCTATAGATCCATTAACTAATCCGGATGCAACATCTAGATTTCTAAGTAACATGATTTTTGCTCCTTTTTTAACTTCTATTGTATCTGCCAAATTAGCAGTTTCTGAGCACTTACCTTTCTTTTTCAGTTTTTCCAGAGATTTAGCTGCTTTAGCTTTCTGAATGGCAGTCTTAGCTTCGATTAAGTCTTCAGCGGTGAGCAATATTTTTTCTGAAGGAATTATTTCCAACATTCCTTCGTTTAACTTTGAGCATTGTTCCCTTGTAGGAAATAAACAAATTGTATGTGCAGGCAACTTTCTAATGTATTCGATGAGTTCGGAAAGACATGTTTCAATTGTATCGCTATTTAATTTAATTTCTCGTTTAGATAAAAGCTGATAATCTTTCTCATCTAAAATGCCTAACCTTAAATGTGCTAAGGTATTTGAAAAGTCTTGATCTGATTGTTGTCTGACATTTTGTGTTAGCTCACCATAAGAAAATAACTTGACCCATAAATTTGTAGGGTGCAGACCAGAAAAATGTTTTTGAAATCTCTCTTTAGTCATATTAACAAATGGAGAAGGTTCGTTTACTGGACCTAGTTGCAATAAATCTCCAAGAAATAAAATGTTTACTCTTCCAAACCAGCCATCTGGGTGTTCTAAAGTATCAAATATTTCACATAATCGTAAATTTATATATTGCAATGTTACATTCGAAACCATAGAAATTTCATCAATTATAATTAGGCATACATTTTTAAGGTTATCCCGCAATAACTTTAATTGTTTAATTGTGTATATTTGGCAATGCCTCCATACTCAACAGGCAAATTTAACAATCTATGTATAGTTAGGCCATTTACATTTCGAGCTGCAATTCCAGTAGGACCAGCCACAACGACTTGTTCTTCAAGGCTTTTTATAAGAAATTTTCTAAGCACATTAATTAAAAACGATTTTCCAGTGCCTCCAACTCCAGAAACAAATTTACGTAACACATTTTTTGGAGATAGTCTCGGATTTTTCAATGTTTTATTTTCAAGCTCTGCTTTTCATGCAATACAATAGTTGGACACAGCTTCACAATTCTTCTTTTTCAAATATTCTTTTTTGGTCAATATTAAGCTGATTAATTTCGTCAGAAATTGAAATTTCATTTTCATTTAAAGCGAAATGGTCCATTTCATGTAATTCGTTTTCTAATAGTACTTCAAATCCAACAATATTTTCACATTCATCGTCATCTTGTATTGTATTTATATTTTCCAAAGCGTTAGATTCTCTTGCTAATTCACTTTCTCGCTCTCTCTCCCAAGCCAATTGATTTTCTTAAAGTCTTGGTATGCAATCCTTTAAGTTTTTGCAATACCTTTCGATTGGTGTATTACTCATTACGATCGGACTATCACAGCAGATTTTCATTTCTTCGTGTATATATAGTAGTCGCCTTCGCACACTCTCCTGGTGCGCTTCGTCACTACATGGACTGCCGTCCATAGTGATTTATGGGGTCGGAAACGTCTCCTTCACTGCCTTGCAAACTTCTGACTGAAATCAAAAACCCTCTGCAAGGGTCTAAAAATGAACATAAATATACCTTTGCAGATGGTATTTTACTTTTAGCTAAAAGATTGCTACCAAGAGTAGGAGACAGAGCGGAACAAAAAACATCGATGTTTTTAAATCAAAATATATTTTTACTAAAGTGGCCCACTTTGATAGAAAAATTAAATTTTTAAGATTAAACGAAAGAACATTAGAACATATGCATATTTTAATTTACGTTTTAGCTGTTTGTCCATATCTAAGCATTTTTTTTTTTTATTTTTAAATAACTTTGACCAGTTCAGCTCGGTCAAAAACGGATTTTTACGTCAAAAGAACATCGATGTTTATCGAGAAAACATCGATGTTTGTAAAATATTATTAAACATCGATCTATCGATTTTCACATCGATGTTTTCTCCACCTTTAGTTTGGAAGTTAATGAGCTTTAGGAACAACAACTCAGTTCAGAGCAAATGTTTCTTCAGGTCTATTTGAATGCGCCGAAAGCTATGCAACCCCGATTTCTGGAAGGTAATAACTTTATTAAAATAAATAAAATAAAATAAAATAAAATAAAATAAAATAAATACTTATAGTTTAATGCTCCCTCGATTGGTGCTCTTCCAGATATATTATTGCCCATTTAAAAGGTTGTTTTTAAATTGTCAAAAATTAAAAAGCCTTCACCCAGAAAACAAAGTAGACTAAAAAGGGGCTTAATTACCTAAAATTTTAGGAAACATGGCCAGAAAAACGCGCCAAGGCCATGCATTACCCAAGATGTTGGTCATGTGGACTATATTTTGTACGCAGTCTCTGATTTATTTTTGGTAATCGTTACCTAAAATAGTGGACTAGATTTTCAGGTCAGAATTGCCTAAATATTAGGTATTTTCAAAAAGTAAAGAATTTTACTATTAATAGTAACATATTTGTTTATTTTAATTGTTTATATTGTATATTCGGATAAGTAAATATTTTATCTTTCTGAAAAAACAATCATTTTATTTTGTCCTCGGTGGGAATCGATCCCCGGTCTTCTGCGCGAGAGTCCAAAAGGCTAGCCTCTGGTCTACGGAACTATTTAAAGACCCTGCGGCAAAACTAAAGGCTGCTTCTAGGGGCACAGGCGAATTTCACTTTTAAAGTAGGAATTGATTTTATATATTAAAATTTTTCCTTCACTAGCTTTAAGCTAAGTATAATAATATTTTTAAATATTAAACTTAATAAACGAATCATTTGTTTATTAATATTAAGGGATAATATTCGTATTAAATTGTGAGTAAAACTCGATTTCAAACTATTCCCAAATTTTAGGTCTTATGGACCAATTTTAAGGTTACTATGGCCTATAAAAATCTTTTTAGCTTTACCTAAAAAGTAGGAACACAGTCCACATGCTAATATTTTCAGGTAACCCATTACCTAAATCAGAAATTTTTGTCTATTTAAATTTTTTAGATCATACGTTACCTAAAAAAAGAGTCCCACATTTCTCTGGGTGTACTTCCTACAAAATTACAATGTTTTTCTCATATTTTTGATTATGAGAAAAAAAACCGTTCTCAACGTTCTTGATTTCAGTATTTCCGTGCTCAAAAATGAGCCATGAACTGAAATCATGAACGAGTATTCTCGATTTAAGAGCACTTTTTTGAAAATAAGTATTCTCGATTTCAATAAATGTCTTCTTGCTTTCAAGAAGAAAAATTCTCGGATTCAAGCATAGGCGTTCTCGTTTCCAAGATTAGGCGCTCTTGGTTGCAAGAGTAAATCGTTCTCGGTTTTAATAATGTAGCTCTTACCAAAAAGAAAGTATTCTTGTTTTCAAGAACAGAATTCTTGGATTCAAGCATATGCGCTCTTGATTTCAAGAGTAGGCGTTCTTGTTATCAAGATTAGGCGCTCTCGATTTTAGTAATGTAGTCCCCACCGAGACGAAACTCTTCTTGATTTCAAGAATACGTTTTTCTCGATTTCAAGAATGTTCTTGAATCTTGCTCTTGATCCCAAAAGGAATTTTTCAGAAAAATTAAAAATTTTAATATCCACTTTCTACATATTTTATTCATTTTTAATTTATTATTATAGATATTACATAATTACAAATTACTTATAACTAAACATATTTAAGTCTTACAGCATTTATATGATTATTAAGTAAGTATAAATAAATTTAAGTAACATACATAAAACGTACAATAAATTAAGGCCCTTATTATAAACTCTAAGCTTTATAAGTTTAAAATTTACCTTCTTAAGCGTGTTACCTCCTCTAGGTGAATCTATACCAATCGGCGATCGTTGTTTCTTGCTCTCTTCCTGCTTACGTCACACAATCGGCAAGATTTATATATAAATTAAATAATACAACTTGTATAATAGTTATATACGTACTTTCGAGTTTTGCCAGGCGAACAGCTTCTCCCTGAACACAATACCTAAACCAATTGGCGGAATCGCCTCCTTGGTATCTTTGTCTATGAATTCTAGACACTCAAAGTTCACTCCAGCGCCTAAAAATATACATAGTTAAAGTATTATTTCATATTATTTTTTAAAACAGAACATTCTAAAAGCATATGTACATAGGGAACTAAAACTACACATAAAAACTACATACATAAAAACTTAGCACGCTGCTGCATAAGGACACATATGTATACATACATAAATGCATTTAGCGTCCCACCGGGAAAGTAAGAAGGTGGTTCTTAGTGTTTTGGAAATTTGGATCCTTTTAGCAGAAAGTGTTGAATATCCTGTATCTTTTAGCAGGCGACGCTGTAGGGAAAACCACATAGAAACCTCATTTACCCCTCACTTTTTGTGTCACCCCCGTGTATTTTGAAACCAGAGACGGAAGAAATGTAAGGGGTGAATGAGGTTTTGTCCCTTCCGCTTGTATGGAGAAACTTCATGAAAATATCACATTTTCCAGAGGAATGTTCCCGCTGGGGTGGCGTGCCTTTTTTTCACAATACATGTATGTACAATGTACATACACTCTGCCGTTGTATGCATGAATATATGGATGTACGAATGATCTTAACGACTTGATGAAAACTCCCGTATTGGACAATAAACACATCCTACATAGAAAACTTGGTATATGTTTGAGCGTCACGTGCATACACAAAATATAATGGTGAAATTGACTAAGATTCGAAATGTTCTGGTATCTCACTGTTGTTGATAGATAGCTGTGAAACGAGGCACAGCCAGCCGCCAGGGCAAGTAAATTACCTCCATCGGGTCACCTGTGTTGTATTCGGACATTCGATATTAGTTAAGACACGTTTTATACATATATGAGCCGATATAATTTGCGAAGGAAAGCTATGTCAGATGATGATGAAGATTTACTAAACAAGACGATTCTACAGACTGAAAATAAAATGGACTCTGAAGCAGGTGAGACTCCAGGCCAGAACAACGGCACCAATGAGGAAATTACTGTTTTGTTGGCGGCACTGCGAGCAGATATACTGAAAATAAAAGAAGGACAATCGGGAATTCAAGCAGATATAAAACAGGCCCACATAGGAATACAGCACAACCAAATGGAAATAAAGACTTTAGCCGCACGACATCTAAAGCAGTTCGAAACACTTACACAGAACAACAAAGAAGAAGCAGACGATATAGACCAACAAAACCCATCAGAATTAAACGGTTCAAATGAAAATTGAAATGCTGGACCTGTCGAACATAGCTAATAGCTATTAGCTATTCACACCGACCCAGCGTACATTTTGAGGATCTACCGTCCTTTCCTGGAATTACTGATGAGTGGCCACTATTTAAACAGAGTTTTAATGACTTCACGGAACTTTTTCGGTATGACAACAGACAAAACCTAATACGACTGCGTAAGTGTTTGACAGGTGAATCTAAAGAGATAGTATCGTCAATGATGATTTATCCAAACAATGTCCCAGACATAATGGAGGAGTTGGAATTCAGATTTGGAAGACCAGAACTACTAATAAAAACCAAATTGGCAAAGATAAAAGATTTTCCAAAGATATCCTTCGGTAAGATAGAACAGTCAATTATTTAACATCATCAAATTGCAAGCAACACCTTTTTACCCCAATTTTGTTAGAAGAAATAATAAATAAATTGCCTACAAATTTACAGGTAGAATGATTACAGAGCGTCGAGATAACTAATGCCGAAACATTTTTTTTTATTTATTTATTTATTTATTTATTTAGCACTGAGTATTCCAAATGCATTTTCAATACACCTTCGAGCTCTGCTTAAACGATAGTTAAATTTTAGTTCTTCTTCTGACAAGCTGCGACCTTTATAAGGCTTCATTATGCAATGTAATGGAAATGTAAATTTATAGTCTGCGTCACAAACCGCCATTATAACTAATGAATGAAAACCCTAAAATTAAATGGGACAAATTAAAAATTAAAAATCATTTCACTTTTAAATACTTCACATACTTTGTAGTTGTAAAAAGCACTACCACAGTTGTGTGGTGCTTTTATTGCCACATGCTTTCCATCAATGGCCCCAACACAATTTGGAAAATTCCACTTTTCGAAGTATTTATCCGCATAGCTCTGCATATTGTCCTTACTCCATCTTGGGACCTCGTTTTTTAACATCACACAAAGAGCAGAACACACGTTATCTATAATTACACCTATTCGCTGCTTGCTCACCCGATAAACTGATCCCACATGTCGTTGAATATCCCCAGATGCAAGATATCTAATAAAGAAATAATTGGTTATACCTCTTTTAAATTATGTTAAAATACATTTAACTCAAGAACAATAGCCAATTTAGCTTTTGGTGGTATTGCGTCTGACCGCGTATCCCGCTTTGGCAGCAAATGAATTTCCAGAAGTCCAAAGAGCTTGTTAAAAATAGTTAAACTCATATGAAAATTTTCCATGAAGACTTCCGGGTTCTGTACCATATTTTCAAACTATTAAGTATGACAGGAATCAATGGACAATTAACACGAACCATTTAAGATACTTACATCTCTGGCAAACCTTCCGCGTTCTGGTCTTTGACGCAAATACGGATTAACCCAATGCTTACGGCGCTGAGATCTAGTTGACTCCTCCTGTACCACATTGAAGGCTATAGCCGCCACGATAACGGCATTACGCCTTAAAATATCATTTCGGCGATGAACAGCCTACTTTGACAATTTAAATAAATTTTACGTTCCACATGCCCGAAATAATAGACATTTCGGTCCAAAAAATTTCGTTCCCTTTTTGATTGAGGTGAGTACTAGGCTTTACCTAAAAAGTAGGAACACAGTCCACATGCTAATATTTTCAGGTAACCCATTACCTAAATCAGAAATTTTTGTCTATTTAAATTTTTTAGATCATACGTTACCTAAAAAAAGAGTCCCACATTTCTCTGGTTGTACTTCCTACAAAATTACAATGTTTTTCTCATATTTTTGATTATGAGAAAAAAAACCGTTCTCAACGTTCTTGATTTCAGTATTTCCGTGCTCAAAAATGAGCCATGAACTGAAATCATGAACGAGTATTCTCGATTTAAGAGCACTTTTTTGAAAATAAGTATTCTCGATTTCAATAAATGTCTTCTTGCTTTCAAGAAGAAAAATTCTCGGATTCAAGCATAGGCGTTCTCGTTTCCAAGATTAGGCGCTCTTGGTTGCAAGAGTAAATCGTTCTCGGTTTTAATAATGTCGCTCTTACCAAAAAGAAAGTATTCTTGTTTTCAAGAACAGAATTCTTGGATTCAAGCATAGGCGCTCTTGATTTCAAGAGTAGGCGTTCTTGTTATCAAGATTAGGCGCTCTCGATTTTAGTAATGTAGTCCCCACCGAGACGAAACTCTTCTTGATTTCAAGAATACGTTTTTCTCGATTTCAAGAATGTTCTTGAATCTTGCTCTTGATCCCAAAAGGAATTTTTCAGAAAAATTAAAAATTCTAATATCCACTTTCTACATATTTTATTCATTTTTAATTTATTATTATAGATATTACATAATTACAAATTACTTATAACTAAACATATTTAAGTCTTACAGCATTTATATCATTATTAAGTAAGTACAAATAAATTTAAGTAACATACATAAAACGTACAATAAATTAAGGCCCTTATTATAAACTCTAAGCTTTATAAGTTTAAAATGTACCTTCTTAAGCGTGTTACCTCCTCTAGGTGAATCTATACCAACCGGCGATCGTTGTTTCTTGCTCTCTTCCTGCTTACGTCACACAATCGGCAAGATTTATATATAAATTAAATAATACAACTTGTAAAATAGTTATATACGTACTTTCGAGTTTTGCCAGGCGAACAGCTTCTCCCTGAACACAATACCTAAACCAATTGGCGGAATCGCCTCCTTGGTCTCTTTGTCTATGAATTCTAGACACTCAAAGTTCACTCCAGCGCCTAAAAATATACATAGTTAAAGTATTATTTCATATTATTTTTTAAAACAGAACATTCTAAAAGCATATGTACATAGGGAACTAAAACTACACATAAAAACTACATACATAAAAACTTAGCACGCTGCTGCATAAGGACACATATGTATACATACATAAATGCATTTAGCGTCCCACCGGGAAAGTAAGAAGGTGGTTCTTAGTGTTTTGGAAATTAGGATCCTTTTAGCAGAAAGTGTTGAATATCCTGTATCTTTTAGCAGGCGACGCTGTAGGGAAAACCACATAGAAACCTCATTTACCCCTCACTTTTTGTGTCACCCCGTGTATTTTGAAACCAGAGACGGAAGAAATGTAAGGGGTGAATGAGGTTTTGTCCCTTCCGCTTGTATGGAGAAACTTCATGAAAATATCACATTTTCCAGAGGAATGTTCCCGCTGGGGTGGCGTGCCTTTTTTTCACAATACATGTATGTACAATGTACATACACTCTGCCGTTGTATGCATGAATATATGGATGTACGAATGATCTTAACGACTTGATGAAAACTCCCGTATTGGACAATAAACACATCCTACATAGAAAACTTGGTATATGTTTGAGCGTCACGTGCATACACAAAATATAATGGTGAAATTGACTAAGATTCGAAATGTTCTGGTATCTCACTGTTGTTGATAGATAGCTGTGAGACGAGGCACAGCCAGCCGCCAGGGCAAGTAAATTACCTCCATCGGGTCACCTGTGTTGTATTCGGACATTCGATATTAGTTAAGACACGTTTTATACATATATGAGCCGATATAATTTGCGAAGGAAAGCAATGTCAGATGATGATGAAGATTTACTAAACAAGACGATTCTACAGACTGAAAATAAAATGGACTCTGAAGCAGGTGAGACTCCAGGCCAGAACAACGGCACCAATGAGAAAATTACTGTGTTGTTGGCGGCACTGCGAGCAGATATACTGAACATAAAAGAAGGACAATCGGGAATTCAAGCAGATATAAAACAGGCCCACATAGGAATACAGCACAACCAAATGGAAATAAAGACTTTAGCCGCACGACATCTAAAGCAGTTCGAAACACTTACACAGAACAACAAAGAAGAAGCAGACGATATAGACCAACAAAACCCATAAATGTATTTTAACATAATTTAAAAGAGGTATAACCAATTATTTCTTTATTAGATATCTTGCAAATCTGGGGATATTCAAATGACATGTGGGATCAGTTTATCGGGTGAGCAAGCAGCGAATAGGGTGTAATTATAGATAACGTGTGTTCTGCTCTTTGTGTGATGTTAAAAAACGAGGTCCCAAGATGGGGAGGCGGACAGCTATGTGCAGAGCTATGCGGATAAATACTTGAAAAGTGGAATTTTCCAAATTGTGTTGGGGCCATTGATGGAAAGCATGTGGCAATAAAAGCACCACACAACTGTGGTAGTGCTTTTTACAACTACAAAGTATGTGAAGTATTTAAAAGTGAAATGATTTTTAATTTTTAATTTGTCCCATTTAATTTTAGGGTTTTCATTCACCAGGTTATAATGGCGGTTTGTGACGCAGACTATAAATTTACATTTCCATTACATTGCATAATGAAGCCTTATAAAGGTCGCAGCTTGTCAGAAGAAGAACTAAAATTTAACTATCGTTTTAAGCAGAGCTCGAAGGTATATTGAAAATGCATTTGGAATACTCAGTGCTAAATAAATAAATAAATAAATAAATAAAAAAACATGTTTCTGCATTAGTTATCTCGACGCTCTGTAATCATTCTACCTGTAAATTTGTAGGCAATTTATTTATTATTTCTTCTAACAAAATTGGGGTAAAAGGTGTTGCTTGCAATTTGATGATGTTAAATAATTGACTGTTCTATCTTACGAAGGATATCTTTGGAAAATCTTTTATCTTTGCCAATTTGGTTTTTCATTAGTAGTTCTGGTCTTCCAAATCTGAATTCCAACCCTCCTATTATGTCTGGGACATTGTTTGCATAAATCATCATTGACGATACTATCTCCTTAGATTCACCTGTCAAACACTTACGCAGTCGTATTAGGTTTTGTCTGTTGTCATACCGAAAAAGTTTGTGAAGTCATTAAAACTCTGTTTAAATAGTGGCCACTCATCAGTAATTCCCAGAAAGGACGGTGATCCTCAAAATGTACGCTGGGTCGGTGTGAATAGCTAATAGCTATTAGCTATGTTCGACAGGTCCAGCATTTCAATTTTCATTTGAACCGTTTAATTCTGATGGGTTTTGTTGGTCTATATCGTCTGCTTCTTCTTTGTTGTTCTGTGCAAGGTTTCTCGAACTGCTTTAGATGTCGTGCGGCTAAAGTCTTTATTTCCATTTGGTTGTGCTGTATTCCCTATGTGGGCCTGTTTTATATCTGCTTGAATTCCCGATTGTCCTTCTTTTATTTTCAGTATATCTGCTCGCAGTGCCGCCAACAAAACAGTAATTTCCTCATTGGTGCCGTTGTTCTGGCCTGGAGTCTCACCTGCTTCAGAGTCCATTTTATTTTCAGTCTGTGGAATCGTCTTGTTTAGTAAATCTTCATCATCGTCTGACATAGCTTTCTTCGCAAATTATATCGGCTCATATATGTATAAAACGTGTCTTAACTAATATCGAATGTCCGAATACAACACAGGTGACCCGATGGAGGTAATTTACTTGCCCTGCGGCTGGCTGTGCCTCGTCTCACAGCTATCTATCAACAACAGTGAGATACCAGAACATTTCGAATCTTAGTCAATTTCACCATTATATTTTGTGTATGCACGTGACGCTCAAACATATACCAAATTTTTACATAGGCTGTGTTTATTGTCCAATACGGAAGTTTTCATCAAGTCGTTAAGATCATTCGTACATCCATATATTCATGCGAGGTACAACGGCAGAGTGTATGTACATTGTACATACATGTATTGTGAAAAAAAGGCACGCCACCCCAGCGGGAACATTCCTCTGAAAAATGTGATGGTTTTCATGAAGTTTCTCCATACAAGTGGAAGGGACAAAACCTCATTCACCCCTTACATTTCTTTCCGTCTCTGGTTTCAAAATACACGGGGGTGACACAAAAGTGAGGTAAATGAGGTTTCTATGTGGTTTTCCCTACAGCGTCGCCCGCTAAAAGATACAGGATATTCAACACTTACAAAAAAGGATCCAAATTTCCAAAACACTAAGAACCACCTTCTTACTTTCCCGGTGGGACGCTAAATGCATTTATGTATGTATACATATGTGTCCTTATGCAGCAGCGTGCTAAGTTTTTATGTATGTAGTTTTTATGTGTGTAGTTTTAGTTCCCTATGTACATATGCTTTTAGAATGTTCTGTTTTAAAAAATAATATGAAATAATACTTTAACTATGTATATTTTTAGGCGCTGGAGTGAACTTTGAGTGTCTAGAATTCATAGACAAAGATACCAAGGAGGCGATTCCGCCAATTGGTTTAGGTATTGTGTTCAGGGAGAAGCTGTTCGCCTGGCAAAACTCGAAAGTACGTATATAACTATTATACAAGTTGTATTATTTAATTTATATATAAATCTTGCCGATTGTGTGACGTAAGTAGGAAGAGAGCAAGAAACAACGATCGCCGATTTTGCATAGATTCACCTAGAGGAGGTAACACGCTTAAGAAGGTAAATTTTAAACTTATAAAGCTTAGAGTTTATAATAAGGGCCTTAATTTATTGTACGTTTTATGTATGTTACTTAAATTTATTTATACTACTTAATAATCATATAAATGCTGTAAGACTTAAATATGTTTAGTTATAAGTAATTTGTAATTATGTAATATCTATAATAATAAATTAAAAATGAATAAAATATGTAGAAAGTGGATATTGGAATTTTTAATTTTTCTGGAAAAATTCCTTTGGGATCAAGAGCAAGATTCAAGAACATTCTTGAAATCGAGAAAAACGTATTCTTGAAATCAAGAAGAGTTTCGTCTCGGTGGGGACTACATTACTAAAATCGAGAGCGCCTAATCTTGATAACAAGAACGCCTACTCTTGAAATCAAGAGCGCATATGCTTGAATCCAAGAATTCTGTTCTGAAAACAAGAATACTTTCTTTTGGTAAGAGCTACATTATTAAAACCGAGAACGATTTACTCTTGCAACCAAGAGCGCCTAATCTTGGAAACGAGAACGCCTATGCTTGAATCCGAGAATTTTTCTTCTGAAAGCAAGAAGACATTTATTGAAATCGAGAATACTTATTTTCAAAAAAAGTGCTCTTAAATCGAGAATACTGTTCATGATTTCAGTTCATGGCTCATTTTTGAGCACGGAAATACTGAAATCAAGAACGTTGAGAACGGTTTTTTTTCTCATAATCAAAAATATGAGAAAAACATTGTAATTTTGTAGGAAGTACACCCAGAGAAACGGGACTCTTTAGGTAACGTATGATCTAAAATTTAAATAGACAAAAAATTTCTGATTTAGGGTAATGGGTTACCTGAAACATTAGCATGTGGACTGTGTTCCTACTTTTTAGGTAAAGCTAAAAAGATTTTTATAGGCCATAGTAACCTTAAAATTGGTCCATAAGACCTAAAATTTGGGAATAGTTTGAAATCGAGTTTTACTCACAATTTAATACGAATATT
>JBAMCF010000799.1:0-25707 GCA_037075285.1 Drosophila lutescens | reverse complement strand
GAATCCAAAATCTGAATGTTGCACTCAACAACCGACACTTCCGTTTTGTCATCATACCCTTCCCCTCGGTTTTTAATGTTCACTATGTTTTTCAGCATTGTACTCCGCTGCGACCGCAGCTTTATTAATTTCGCGTCGTTAACATCGACATCAGGCATCTTGATCTAACAGCAGTTAACCAAAAGATTAGAATTATAACCACAATAAGAATGAGCCAATATTTTAAATGTTTCCCAGAGCAAATTTTATTTAACGGCTGATTTACGTTTTGGATAGAGTAGCTACACACAAACACAATTGCCGCGGTAATTTTCTAGCGGGCTCTTGGCTATTAAATGGCAATGCAAATGAAGATTAGAGGACAGTAAATGGTAGAGAAACTGTGAGTGGTATGAAATTGTAACCTTTGGACTTCTCTTTGTATGCGCACAGTATTTGTGCCTGGCTGCATATGCAAGAAATGTGCAAATATAATTTGAGTATGTACTCACTCTAACCGCTTTTATTTACTCTCGATATACGGTTTTTTTGGATTTTGCCATGTCCCTCCTTCTTGACGCAGATAATTGACCTTTGAACGAAGAAGCGGGTTGAAAGTTGAAGTCCAGTATCGATGGTATTGGCAAAGGAGATATTAAATGTTCTGCTCTACGTTCTGCAGCAACAATTGGTAAAACTCCTGCTAATGAATATTATCACTATGGACGGCAGTCCATGTAGTGACGAAGCGCACCAGGAGAGTGTGCGAAGGCGACTACTATTATATAGCCGCATAATTGAAAATCTGCTGTGATAGTCCGATCGTAATGAGTAATACACCAAATTAAAGGTATTGCCAAAACTTAAAGGATTGCATACCAAGACCTCAAGAAAATCAATTGGTTTGGGAGAGAGAGCGGTGAAAGTGAAAAAGTGAAAATTTCGAAATTTGGAGCTGTTGGGGCCGGTGGGGATAAATGCCCCCTCGCAATGCTTTAATTGTTTTCCTTTTGAAAATACCCGTCCGTTCAAAAGTTATAGCCAAAATACGATTTTCTTCGTCTTCCCAAAATGAAAATTTAATTTTGTTTGTCAGTTTGTCAGTTTGTCAGTTTGTCCAAAACATGTTTTTTAAGTTTTGAAAATTTGATATGACGTTCATCACATCGATATAAAAAACTTTTGTTCTACCACTTTTGGAAAAACTCGCTAGTTTAGCGGGAAAACAGCTATAAATAGCTAAAATTCGGAAAGTAACTTCTATACTACTAAAGCTACAGACTTGTGCTGCATCTCGTTGGAAAGGTATTTTGAAATGCTATAAACGCCTTCTATATGCAATTTGTGTAAATATAATAGCAAATGAGAAAATATTCGAAAGTGTATTTAATGACGAGTGTAATAATTTTTCGTCACAAATGTTGATATCAGAACTTTTGTACGTTGAAGGTGCGATCGTCACTAGTTTTTTATCTCGTTAAGAGGTGTTTTTATTTGATAACTTCTACTTTAAGATACAACTTTAAGCAAACTAACAAGACCATCAGATCAAAAATCAACCAAGGGTTTAGGTTGGGACAAACGGGTATTACAGCCCTGTTAAAGCCCTGTTGTCTCAGTTAACAGCTGTATACGGCCGAAAAATCACCGTTGTTCCAAGCTTAAAATATTCATATAAAATTAATTTGCTGGTGGATTTTTTAGGCGTGTATTTTTGAAGAAGTCATTTATGCCACAGCTTTTGCATTTTTATACCCGTTACTCGTAGAGTAAAAGGGTATATTGTATTCGTGCAAAAGTATGTAACAGCTAGAAGGAAGCGTTTCCGACCCCATAAAGTATATATATTCTTGATCAGGATCACTAGCCGAGTCGATCTAGCCATGTCCGTCTGTCCATCTGTCTGTCCGTCTGTCTGTCCGTTTGTCTGTCCGTCTGTTTGAACGCTATGATCTTGGAAACTACAAAAGCTAGAAGGTTGATATTTCCCACACATATTCTTGGGCTTCCTACGCAGCACAAGTTTGTTTCAGCCGAGCGCCACGCCCCCTCTAACGCCCACAATCGCCCACTAACGATTTTAAAATGTGTCTGGCGCCCACACCTTTAAAGATTTCCGAAAAGTATACATTTTTGTTGTGTATAAATATACCTATCGAAATGTATTTGTATTTTGTATTTATTTATTAAGCAATGGACTGCTTGTAAAACATTTATAATATACATTTTGTGTTAAAGAACTAGTGCGCCAAACCACATAAGGGGAATTTTTTAACGATATGCCCCTGCTCACATCGAGAGGTAGGCACTTAAAATTACATATTTGATGACAATAACGATAGTACTATATTATAATTAGACACTGAAGAGACTCCATACAACAAGACGTGACTGAGATCATTATATTTATCACAAAGAACACGAAAAGGATCATTAAGGGCAAAATTTGACCTGCACAATGGCAGAGACAGGGGGCGATACCGGCGAATTGTCCTGCATGGTACATCACTATGGACGGCAGTCCATGTAGTGACGAAGCGCACCAGGAGAGTGTGCGAAGGCGACTACTATATATACACGAAAAAATGAAAATCTGCTGTGATAGTCCGATCGCAATGAGTAATACACCAATCGAAAGGTATTGCAAAAACTTAAAGGATTGCATACCAAGACTTTAAGAAAATCAGTTGGCTTGGGAGAGAGAGCGGTGAAAGTGAATGAGGGGTCATATGATAAAATCCGACGCTCCGTTCAAAAGTTATAGCCAAAATAAGATTTTCTTCTTCTTCCCAAAATGAAAATTTAATTTTGTTTGCCACTTTTCGAAAAACTCGCTAGTTTAGCGGGAAAACAGCTATAAATAGCTAAAATTCAGAAAGCCGTAACTTCTATACTACTAAAGCTACAGACTTGTGCTGCATCTCGTTTGAAAGTTATTTTTAAATGCTATAAACGCCTTCTATATGCAATTTGTGTAAATATAATAGTTAAAAAGATATGAACAAAAGAAAAATTTTTAAAACTTTTTTTTAGCTTTGTTTTATTTTTCTCAAAAACGGTTCTAACGATTTTCCTTAAAACTTTAAACTGTATAGCCCTTGAGATTCCTTAAATTTTGGTATATAACACATTACTGTAAAAAGTCACGTTTAAAAGTTATTCTGAAATGAAAATCGCCACTTTTGCCAGCCCAACACAACTAACGCTGCATAAGCATTGAATTTAGTATGTGCGTATCCAAACTGTATTTTAAGGTGAGGGAATCGTTAAAATTGTTTTAAACTGTTCCATTATACAATTCTATAAATAAATAAATACATAAATAAATAAATAAATAAATAAATAAATAAATAAATAAATAAATAAATAAATAAATAAATAAATAAATAAACAACGAAATAAATAAATAAAAAAAAATAAATAAATAAATAAATAAACAAATTAATAAATAAATAAATAAATAAACAAAGAAATAAATAAATAAAAAAATAAATAAATAAATAAATAAATAAATAAATAAATAATTAATTAATTAATTAAATAAATAAATAAATATTATAATAAATAAATAAATTTTATAATAAATAAATAAATAATAAAATTTTTGACAACGTAGAACAGCAGGACAGCGGAGATTTTTTGCGACAACTATTATACGGGCATTCACTAGCTCGAATAAAACAATTATGTGTACATAAACTTGTGGAATCTTTAAAATGCTCTAACTGCGATTATAGGCCAAATGTTCAAATAACAGAAAACGTAATTGCTCAACTTTCTGTTCCTATAGATAGAAAATGCACAATGAATGAATTATTATCATTTAATTATGGAAATTGGAAAAATATTGAAGATAGCGAGTGTGCACATTGCGGAAACTATTTACAGTGTCAGTCCTTAATAGAAAATTTAGGGCGCGTGCTTGTGTTCTCTCTTAGTTTAGTCGATGCAGCGAATATAAAAAAAATTTTAATTTAACAAACGCTTCACAAAGTGAGCTTAGATTTGAAAATAAAAGATTTGTTTTATCAAGTGCCATATTTCACCATGGAAATGCATTAAATGAAGGACATTATACATCAGTTTTAAGAAAAGATGGAACATTTTACAAAGCTAATGATACAACAATCTCTAAATGTTTTTGGCCACGTAACAGCAAAGATGTGTATTGTGAGGAGTCGTAAAACTCCCCACAAATCTCGAGGCAGGAGAGCCCCTAGCAACAGCGATGGCAGCGAGAATGCGTCAGAATCCGAGGGCGTCCAGGTCCACCGGTAAATACTGGACCTTGGACCCGGCCAAAGCGGAGAGACCGTGAAATAACGGTGCCGCGCTGGACCTTGGACCCACGCCGCCAAAGGGCAATGAGGTCGAACGGTGAATCCGTGGACTTCGGACCGGCACAAAGAGGATGCACCGTGAACTAACGGGACTTCTTGGACCTTGGACCCGATGAGTGCCGTGTGCAAAAGGAATTAACGGGACACCCTTGGACATTGGACCCTAGCGAGCCGTGTGCAAAAAGGGAAATAACGGGACCGCGCCGCAGCCTATAAAAGGGACGGCGCAGGCGCAGCTCGTGGAGACAACCAAGATACGCGAGCGAGAGTACAAGTGAACCAGAGATCAAGATTACGATACAAGTGCGAGGATTCAATCGAGTGCGTGACCGTGAGAGTACCGTAGAAACCGAGTGCTCAACGCCCAGATCAGGATACCAGAGTCAAGACGCTAAGCCAAGGCTGAGACTGCAACGGTGAGATCTGCAGGACACAGAGATTGGAGTGGAGACAAGTGCTGGACAGGAGCAGAGTCGAGAGGAGGACGAGCTAGAGAAGGACGAGCTACCGGCAGGGTAAGCGTGGATCAAGAGTTTGTGCCAGGCGTCGGGGTTACGGTGGACTGACGATAAGGCTGAATCCTAGGATTTGACCTGTCGGGACATTTGTTTCTCAGGCTAGAGCCAGACCGACCTCAGGGAACACGACGAAACAGGTGATCCCAGGATCATTCTGGTCGGACCCGAAAGGAAGGTTGTGCAGACTTTGAGTCCTACAAGCCGGGTGGAACTGGAGAGCTGCCGTTGGAGAACGACGCCGCAGGAGTCCACAAGTAGCACGAAGAGACACGAGAGCAGCGACGCCGTCGAGGAGCGCCTCCGAGAAACGCACGAAGAGAATCTTGAGCCGAGGAAGGCACGTCGCCGACCAGGCAAGCCGCAACAGCCAGCTGACGCAGAACCCAATTCCAGCGAAAAGTAAAACTAATAAAGTTTTCCGATTTGTCCCAATCGGATATCTCTGCATTTTCTTGGGTCACGGGCAGTCACGCAATACAAATTTGGTGGGACGAACACACAATATCTCTGAGCTAGTCGCGGCGTTTACGTAGCGATCCAACAGTTGAAAACAGTTCGTTACATCTGGCGCCCAAGCGTGATTGTCCCGATCAAGAAAACAGATAGAAGATGGGCAAGTCGTGGCTGTATGCCCTCAAAAGGGATGACTTTCACGCCATCGAAGCCGCCCTTGGAATAAAGCTAGAGGGTCTCGTGGATGACAAGAGAAGAGCACTGTCGGAGTTCATAGACCGCACAACCAAAGAACCGGAGACAGTTGCCATCCTCAAAGCGTTGGAAAGGGATTACGGAAAGAAGACTCCCGAGATGAAAATCACAAGCGCAGAGGGCTTGGTGAGCAGTTTGGACGTCCAAAGCATCAGGGACGCCGGCAACCAGGAGCGACGAAACTCCTCTCAAAGGGAGAACAGTCGGGAAAGGCAGGAGGACTCCAACCAAAGGAAGGACAAGGCCAAGACAGAAGTGCCGGACTATGCCAAGGTGGCGAAGCAGGTTCGAGAGTGGACCTTCAGGTACGACGGCCACGATAAACCCCTGGAGTTCCTAGAACAGGTAGAGTGGTCAGCGGTGACGTACGGACTCGACGCCAATCTAATCCCCAGAGCGATGCCGGAACTCCTGCAGGGAAGAGCCCTCAAATGGTTTATCGCCAACAACAGGTTCTGGGAGACCTGGGCAGACTTCTCCAAGAGCTTCAAGGAATTCTTCCTGCCCAGGGGCTTCATGGTGAAGCTAGCCGATCAGGTCAGGCAGAGGAAACAAGTCTTCAATGAGTCGTTTAAAGACTACATGGTAGACATGCAGACTTTGATGCGGCCCCTGGATATGTCCCGAGAAGAGGTCCTGCAGAGGATAATAGAAAACAGCACACCGGCGATGCGAATATTCATTCGCCCGTACGAGTGCAAGAACCTAGACACTCTGATGGCACTGGCAGACGACTTTGAGGAGATGGACCAGCAAAGAAGGGAGTTCGAGGAAGCTAACACCCCACAGACCAGGACGCACAAAAATTAAAGGAAATCTTTGAGTTGGTCAGGAGAAACATGGAGAAGGCAGCGCAGGATCAGGCGCGGCACTACAATCTCCGAAGGCGACCATGGAAGCCGAAGGTTGGGGACAAGGTCTGGGTCAAGGAGCACCACCTGTCCAAGGCAGTAGATGGCTTCGCGGCGAAACTGGCCCCAAAATTCGATGGGCCGTTTAAAATCACGAAGTTCACCTCGCCGGTGATCTGCAAGTTACGGCACGAGGAAAGCGGCAAGGAAAAGACAGCTCACATAAGCGACCTAAAGCCCGGGAGTGAGCAAATTGAAACGACCACGAATCGAGGATGCACTGTGCTTGGCGTTAACGGGAAAAGAGAGAGGACGATACGGTGTATCGAAACGGGCACAACATATGAAACACACACGGATACACGAACACACACACAGGAGCGCGAGAGCGGGTCAGAGGAGGGTCAAAAACCGCAACTACCGTTACCGGCTGGCGCACACAGATGCAAATTCCGTAGGAGGCGTACACGGAGGTCAAGTCCCGTTACCGGTACAAGCCCTGCGGAATAACGGAACAGGAGCGCGGCGGAAGAACAGAGGTTACGCGGAGAGTAGAGCAGAGCGGATCTGCCTATTCGAAGACTTTAAGCAGCAGCAGCAACATGTCAAAAACCGTAGCACGACGCAGCGAGTCCGAGGCACGCGGGGCCGGCGCCGGGGAACAGCCCGCAGCGATATGGAGGCAGGATCCCAAACCCTACCTCCAGCTGTGCGCGTCACCCTTGGCGTCGCGCTCCCCGTCACCATCGGAGGAGGAGGACCGCGGCGAGATCCCGGACGTGGAGCTAGAGGACGACGCGGACGAGGAGGCACGGATGCCGGACGACGCTGGATCCGTGGTGTCGCTCTCGTCGGATGACGATGACGAGACCGGGGGGCGTTGGACTCGGTCACCCCGGAGGTGTCCTCGGACGAAGAGGATCACCTGCGACGAGAGGAGCGGGTGAGGCTCATGGCCTACCGCCTCCATATCGCGGGGCAGGGGAAGGGCTTTATCCCGCTCGGGGTGGCGCCACCCACAGACAGGGAGAGGGACCACCGGCAGATGTTCTTGGCGCGCCGAATCACGCACGGCCGGCTGGCGAGCCAGAGGAGGCGTCAGGAGGACGCCGAGGCAGCAGTGCGACGGCTGCTCAGGACGGCCGAGGAGGAGGAGGCCCGCCTGTGGGAGCCCCAAACTACACCACCGCCACCACCACCGGCGACACTGCCCCCACCACCGCCACCACCACCGGCAACACCGCCGCCGCCAGCGCCGGCAACACCGCCACCACCGCCACCACCACCGGCGACACCACCGCCACCACCGCCGCGGGAGCAGCAGGAGGCATGGCGGATCGCGGAGGAGCGACGGGTGGTCGAGGCAGACGGCGGGACGTGGCACGAGGCGGTCGTGACGTGGCGATGGCCGGCACAGGAGTGCAGGAAGAGGACGGGAGGAGAGACGCCGTTGGAGAAGACGGCGTGGGAGTGGCCCAGTCCACTGGCAGCGGCGCCGAAGATCGCGCGGCAGGCCTCGTGCCCCGAGGCTCGTGCCCCGCCGGAAAGGCCGGAGTTGCAGCGGCAGCATTCCGCGAGAGGCGAGCCGTGGATTGGGGCTAGAACATAGTAGAGGAGTATGTTCTGGGACAGGGGAGGGTATGCGCGCGGCAACATACGCGCAGGCGCAGCCAGCGCCGACAACAATCACAACAACACAAGCAGTAACACAGACTGCAGCACGGAAACAAAAAGGGGTCAACGACCTCTACGGCAGCCATGCCAGGAGCGGACCGAGGGGCGCGAAAGCCAGGCGCGCGGGCCGGCAAAAACGACGCGAGGCTGCCGCAGGCGCGGGACACCGGGACACTATAGGACACGGCTGAGACTGGCATCGCTGCGATCCGACCGGTGGCCAGCGGCAGGAGAAAGGCATCAGCGAGGGTTAGACGCGGTCGTCAAGATGCCTACAGGAAAAGGCTGAGATTGCACCGCTGCGTCCGGACTGATGGCCAACGCAAGGAGTAGGGAACCAAGACCAAGGAGAGGACGAGGACTACAACGAGGAAGCTGAGAGACGTCGACGGAGTGCGCCGGGAGAAGAAAGCACCTTCTTCAATAATTTTCCGAAGAAAGGGGAGATGTGAGGAGTCGTAAAACTCCCCACAAATCTCGAGGCAGGAGAGCCCCTAGCAACAGCGATGGCAGCGAGAATGCGTCAGAATCCGAGGGCGTCCAGGTCCACCGGTAAATACTGGACCTTGGACCCGGCCAAAGCGGAGAGACCGTGAAATAACGGTGCCGCGCTGGACCTTGGACCCACGCCGCCAAAGGGCAATGAGGTCGAACGGTGAATCCGTGGACTTCGGACCGGCACAAAGAGGATGCACCGTGAACTAACGGGACTTCTTGGACCTTGGACCCGATGAGTGCCGTGTGCAAAAGGAATTAACGGGACACCCTTGGACATTGGACCCTAGCGAGCCGTGTGCAAAAAGGGAAATAACGGGACCGCGCCGCAGCCTATAAAAGGGACGGCGCAGGCGCAGCTCGTGGAGACAACCAAGATACGCGAGCGAGAGTACAAGTGAACCAGAGATCAAGATTACGATACAAGTGCGAGGATTCAATCGAGTGCGTGACCGTGAGAGTACCGTAGAAACCGAGTGCTCAACGCCCAGATCAGGATACCAGAGTCAAGACGCTAAGCCAAGGCTGAGACTGCAACGGTGAGATCTGCAGGACACAGAGATTGGAGTGGAGACAAGTGCTGGACAGGAGCAGAGTCGAGAGGAGGACGAGCTAGAGAAGGACGAGCTACCGGCAGGGTAAGCGTGGATCAAGAGTTTGTGCCAGGCGTCGGGGTTACGGTGGACTGACGATAAGGCTGAATCCTAGGATTTGACCTGTCGGGACATTTGTTTCTCAGGCTAGAGCCAGACCGACCTCAGGGAACACGACGAAACAGGTGATCCCAGGATCATTCTGGTCGGACCCGAAAGGAAGGTTGTGCAGACTTTGAGTCCTACAAGCCGGGTGGAACTGGAGAGCTGCCGTTGGAGAACGACGCCGCAGGAGTCCACAAGTAGCACGAAGAGACACGAGAGCAGCGACGCCGTCGAGGAGCGCCGCCGAGAAACGCACGAAGAGAATCTTGAGCCGAGGAAGGCACGTCGCCGACCAGGCAAGCCGCAACAGCCAGCTGACGCAGAACCCAATTCCAGCGAAAAGTAAAACTAATAAAGTTTTCCGATTTGTCCCAATCGGATATCTCTGCATTTTCTTGGGTCACGGGCAGTCACGCAATACAAATTTGGTGGGACGAACACACAATATCTCTGAGCTAGTCGCGGCGTTTACGTAGCGATCCAACAGTTGAAAACAGTTCGTTACAGTATATACTGTTTTATGTTGAAAAATAATTTAAAAATTTCAGAAAATTATGGGTATCTTTAAGGTTTTTTTTGAATGCTAATTGGGCAGTGAACACATTTATTTTTTAGTTGGCAAAAATCCTCAAACTGAACCCTCCTCGAGGGTGCCGACTGGAAATGACGCTACAGTGCTTGCAATATATCAGGCGGCGTTCAGCTAAGATCAGGGGTCAATCCTATGTGCTCTATTTTTTTAATTACTAAGTTATATGGGGATGACTTTTGGTCATGGTATGAGGTATACTAATATGTAAATTAAACCCAGGGTATAAATTGTCCCTTTAAAAACTTCTGATATCAAACAAAAACACCTCTTAACATACAAAAGATCTGATATCATATTTTGTGACGAAAAATAATTTTACATTCGAAAATATAAAAACACTTTCTAAAATTTACTTTTTCGGCACGCTACAATAGAAAATGTTCGTGTGGGTAAAATCTTATAAATTTGTCTGAAGCGGGCCGAATGAGTAAATTTTAGAAAGTGTTTTTATATTTTCGAATCTAAAATTATTTTTCGTCACAAAATATGATATCTGATCTTTTGTATGTTGAAGGTGCGGTCGTCACTATTTTTTTACCTCGTTAAGAGGTGTTTTTGTTTGATTCCAGTTTAGGGAACTAAGGAGAAAGGAGGAGTCGACATCACCGTTTATTAATTTGTGTATAAACATAACACCGTGACAAATCCTACGCTTGATCAGGGTGGGCAAGTCTAGTAAACGCAATCTGGCATTATAAGATGGCAACCGACGGCCAGCGTCCCAGTTAAAACCTCTTAGAGCAAATACCAAAAACTGCTTTTGAACGGACTCCAACATGTTTTGACAAGTGTAGAAGACATTTTTCTAATCGGACCATTCATTAAAAAGTTATGCGCAATCAAAAAAAATGTATATATCCATCTCCCTCGCACTCCCTTTAGCTGAGTGACGGGTATTAGATAGTCGGGACACCAACCCGTCTATAGCGAGAGTCGGTTTTATTAGAGAGTTTAGGAAAACTTCTCTGTTTTGAACATTTCGAAAATACCCCAATATTGGCCACAAACTAGTTGATGAGCTTTTGTAGAAAGGCAAACCGTCTATGCCCACATCCATCGAGAGCTCCGTAATATTATCAAATAAATTTGTATTGTTTTGTATATAATTCTGTATGTTCCTGGAGAAACTGTTCTGGTTACAGTCTCTGCTCTAAAAAGCAACGCTTCTACTGATCCAGGAGCGTTGACTCCAGAGTCTACCAAAATTTTCAATTTTCAAAAATTTTCAAAAGAAGATCCTGAAAAAGGGTTTATTAGAAAATGTTATTAATTTTATTCAAAAGCTAAAAATAATATTTAATAATTTAAGCGATTTTAATTTTAGAAGGTTTTAGTTCAAATATTAATAACATTGCAATACGTACTCTTTTTTTCGTTGTTTTTAAAACATTGGAGAAACTCGTCATTTGTTGTCCGAATAGTTTGACCCGGAGTCTTCGAAATCATCTATAAAATATATACAACTATATTAATAGTGCTTACAAAAAACATAATACAGAATAATTCTTATTTAAATAAATAAATTTTTACGTAGATTATTTAGTTCCGGAACCGGAACCGATAGCCGAAATAAACCGATAAAAAAGTTAAAAATCTTATTAAAATCTTATTATGTATACTTTATATCATAAAATCAAATTAATTTTAATGATCACATAAATCATTTCAAAGTATTAAATGAAATTTTTTTAATTGTATCGGTACGTACCGGTACCAGAACCGGAAGCAAAACATCAATACCAAAATATAACCGTTTACCGAATAAGCAGATTCGGTATGGGACCAGTACCGAAACCGGAACCGAAATAAGATTCGGTTTGATTCCCTGATTTAAAGTAAATAATTAATTTCATTCTTTATACTCGAACATGCTGGTCAAAAAATATGTGCTTTATTCTTGTAAATAATTAATTAACATTAGCATTTTTGACACCTCTGTAATTTCTGGTACTGATACAGGTATGCGGAATATGATCTTATGTATATCCTTGTGGTGTCCCATAAAGTTTGCATTTAACAGAGAGGTATACGTAGCTAAATGTTTTCTGAGCATAGTACCTCTTAATGCCATTGGACACCTAGCTCCACACCTTTCCGCAAACATTTTTAAAATGGGACACGCCCTTACATAAGGTTTTGCTAAGGGCTTACAATGGGCAACGCTGAATATATAGATGTTTGTATCTTTTACGCCAGCCTTTTTTCGATCACTATGGACGGCAGTCCATCTAGTGACGAAGCGCACCAGGAGAGTGTGCGAAGGCGACTACTCTTATATAGTAAATTTTAGGCAGCGTACTTATTTAGTCGCATTTAAAATCCTTTTTTCGTCACAAAAGTTGATATCAGAACTTTTGTACGTTAAAGGTGCGATCGTCACTATTTTTATACCTCGTTAAGAGGTGTTTTTGTATATTTATTGGCAATCTCTTGTGATTCCTTTGATAGGGATGCGAAATTTTCACAGTCCATATTTTCCTCAATGGCGTGGCCAGTGTTATAATTCTCAATTGTAAGTCGTTCAATTTCACCAGCTCGTCGTCGATTAAAAATTTGCAGGGCGATAAGTGTACTTTGAATCAAAGTTTATTTGGCAACTTTGTTCTACTCATCAATACCTATCAAACTCAGTAAAGTTTGTTTAAATCGGACTGTCCAATCAAAAGATATTGGCAATCTTAGGTACTTGTCTTGCCATGTTCGTCCGCTACCTTCAGATTAAAACTCGATTTTCTCGAAAACTACAAGAGATAGACGAAAAGTTTATTTGGCAACTTTGTTCTACTCATCAATACCTATCAAACTCAGTAAAGTTTGTTTAAATCGGACTGTCCAATCAGAAGATATTGGCCATCTTAGGTACTTTTCTTGCCATGTTCGTCCGCTATCTTCAGATATAAACTCGATTTTCTCGAAAACTACAAGAGATAGACAAAAAGTTTATTTGGCAACTTTGTTCTACTCATTAATACCTATCAAACTCAGTAAAGTTTGTTTAAATCGGACTGTCCAATCAAAAGATATTGGCAATCTTAGGTACTTGTCTTGCCATGTTCGTCCGCTACCTTCAGATTAAAACTCGATTTTCTCGAAAACTACAAGAGATAGACGAAAAGTTTATTTGGCAACTTTGTTCTACTCATCAATACCTATCAAACTCAGTAAAGTTTGTTTAAATCGGACTGTCCAGTCAAAAGATATTGGTAATCTTAGGTACTTTAAATCAAATTTATCTTTTAATACGTGAAGAGCTTTTTCTCAGTTGTTTCTGGCATAATCAAAAAGCTTTTTAATATCTTACTTACATGGAAGAAAGGTTCGTGCTGAACGTTTGATTTTCGACTGATCCTCGCAAGCTTTTTTGTTTATAAAAATCGCAATTTCAGTTTCCCATAAAACTAAAAAATCTTTTACTGATTTTTTTTGATCGTCATTCTGTGTTTTTATGCTATGTGCCATTAGTCTGTAGGCGCGTTTTTTTATTAACGCAGTGAGGTTAGTCGCTACCGATGGCGTTTTAAGGGGTTATATACCTTTTTGAGCGAAAAAATTGAGGGAACTTTGGATTTTTTTTCAGGTAAGTAGCAATTATTTTATGAATCTGAAGTTATAATTTATTGATAGTATATGTTTTTATCAAAACAACAAGCCTTTGATCTTAAAAAAATATGAATTATTTACAAAGTTATGGAAATTCTCTCGGAACCCTTTGTTTTATAGCGGCTTGCGGTGACCACGATGGAGGTCCAGCAGGTCAACTGAAATCAAAAAACCAAACAATTTTTATTAGTATAGTATTATTACCAGTTCGTGAACGATTATTTTCAAGAATATTTGCTTTTTTCTGCATACAGTAACAATTTTTCCAAAAAGTGCATTTTTCGAGTACTAAAAATTTTATTTAAAAATTTTTATCTGCGAAATCAAAATTGGCGCATAAAAACTGAATCGTTCACGACCTCGGCACAATCATTACGAATAACTTAAAAAAAAAATGAAGAAGATCGATCAAATAGTTCTTGTGCAATCGTGGTCACGGCGAAGGCACTTTTGGAAAAACACGACTTTGAGATAATCGCATTCAAAGCAGCTTGACGCTGCCCGCAGCCGTGACGAGCCGCGCATCAAAAAGCTGTTTTCCTATCGAACTATTATTCGGATCTCTATGAAAATTTGGGAAAATGTTCTCTAAAGAATATAGTTTAAGATTCAGCAAAAAAAAATTTTTCGATTTTTGAAAAAAAAAGGTATATAACCTCTTAAAAAATTGAGTGGTTGGATCGCATTTCGCAACAGAAGGAATGCAGCATACAAGAACGTATAAATGTTTCGGTGCGAAGGCGTCTTTGAGCTCTCGAATGCCTTCAGAATTTTTCTTTAATTACATAACCAATCTGCTAAGCAACCTTATATTCATTTGCATATAATATTATAAGCTCATCGTAAAGTAGGTCTCGTGAATTTCGTCATCATTTAACACCGGCAATACTTTTTCCCGTAAAACATCGACAGCAGAGTGATGGACAAATCCTGTTTTGGCACGACCATTCTTAAGTAAATCACGAGTTCCTTTTTTGTGACCAGGGCAGTTTTTTACATGGCTTCGCAATGTGTTCTTTGGAAAGAACTCACAACAAAATTTGCAGCAAACAAAATCAAATCAGGTTTTTTGAGTTTTTTGTTTATGTCGAGGAATAATCAAAATGCCTTTGTTGAACTGTTTATCTGTGTTAAACATGAAGTCGCCTTTCTTTCTGATTTCATCAATTAATTGTTTCCTTATTTTGTCATTTTTTGGAAGACAATTAAATTTCCTCACTGAGCTCTCATTCTTATGAACGAGTTACAAATGGCGTGCAAATTTTGTTTGCAGTTTTTGACAGAACATACAATAATGTTTTTTCGATTTTTCTATTAATTTTGTGCTTGGAATTAACTTAACGCTTTGTTTTGTTTTCTTCAGAGTATTTCAAGGCGCTAATTGTTAACGATATACAGTGGCGGCATTTTGAATAATTTGTAGAAATTTTTAACAATTTTTCAAATAAAACTTTTGATATTGTTGAGCCGAACAAGAAACTGTTTTCACGTTGATCTGTTTTAGCGTTAAGCTGAACCGAAAACTTTTTTATTATTTATTATTATTATTAGCTTTGAACTTAACTCTGAGCACTGAACTGAACACTTTGAACTCAACTGAACTGAATACGTTTTGGTTGTCATGATTTCTAATTGTTTAAAATCACCACGCCTACATAAAATTTAAAATAAAAAAATCTTACTATTCCTATGGGAGCCTTAAGACAGACGGACATGGCTAGATGGACTCGGCTATTGGTGCTGATCAAGAATATATATACTTTATGTGGTCGGAAACGTCTCCTTCACTGCGTTACAATATCTGACTGAAATTATAATACCCTCTGCAAAAGTATAAAGATCCAAAACAAAAGCAAAGCTGTTTTTAAGATTTAGAGAATATTAATATAAATTAGTGACATTTTCTACAATCTATTAGGGACATGTACTATTAGAAAAATGTAGACTAGTTATATAGCATATATACATAAAAATATAATTGACAAATATAGCTTTACGTACTAGCAGAATTTTCTATACTTGAAGATTCTGGGTTTTCACGAAGAGTGGATTCAATATCTGGTTCTGCAAAAAGAATAAATTTATTTTTATTTCAACTAAGTTGAATTCGGTAAACACTCTGATTTTAGAATAACTTTTTGTAATATATTTTCAAAGAAATATATTAATAGTTTTGTTGTAAGGCTTATATACTTACTTTCACAGTGTTCGACATTCCCATCTGTGGCTTCTAATTCATCAAAAACGGTTAAACTTAAATCTGGATCTGCAAAAAAGAAAATCCATCAAGTTTATAAAATACCAAAAGACAGTTTATATTAAAACAAATCTATATATATTTTATGGATGTTGTTACATTTTTAGGGTTATATCTCGGATAAAATTTCGTTTTTATTTAAAGGCTTGTACAATAAATAAAATATAACTTTCCGATTACATTTAATCGGATCAAAATTGAATGGGTTACCAAAATTTCAATTTGGTTTCGGTTTTGGTAATAGCTATTTTTATGTTTAAAGGTTTATGTTTAAAGAGTTAAAATTTGCAACGAAACTATTTACAGTCTCTATGTAAGCCATATATAATATACTTACACTCACAGTGTTCGATATTTCCAACTGGTTCTGGTTCATCAAAAACGTTTGAGTTTGAATCTGGATCTGCATCCAAAGCAGGTGAATTTAAAATTGGATCTTCAAAAACCAAAATTAAGATATCAGGACAGTTACTAAATGTATTGGCAATAAAACCTCAAACTCGTAATATATTTGCAAAGGAGAGGTAATATTAAAATAATGTATGTTTAATACTTACTTCCACTGAGTTCTGTATTCCCAACTGTAGCTTTTGGTTTATATTTAACGGTAGAGTTTGAATTTTGACCTGCAACAAGGAAGTGCTATAAATTAGTAGAGTTATATTATATTAAAAAATACATTAACCGAAAATGTGTTATATAGAGAGCTAACTTCAGCTATTAGTAGGTAATGTTGGTATTTAAACAAATAATGTATAAAATACATTATAAAAAAAAATAAATAAAATAGTATATCCCGCATTTCTTCTCAATTTTTGTAGTATTCGGTTTTATGAACACTTACAAAAAAAATCATACAGATCGGACCGTTAAGATGTCAAATTTAATAACCTTTGGCTATGTGAAAAACAATATTGAAGCTTTGGGCTCATTTTGGCGCGACAGTTCCAGGGAAATTTTATATGTCCATTACTTTTCTTCTAATTAGCCCTTCGATTAAATAATTTGTAGTTCTATCTCCTGCTCTTGAACATCTTAGAATTGGCGCATAGATTATTTTTTAGCCATGTTATTTAAATACTGTCACTTCTTTCCATTTAACTGCACAATTATTTTGAGAACCTTATATATGTCATATTAAATAAATATAGACTGGACTTTATATTACTTACCTGCAGCCTCTTATGAGTATGTACATTGTACTTTCCGGTCCGAGAAACTTTCGATAATTTGATTCTGTCTATACAATAATATCCAATTAACACTAATACTACTTTCAGTAACGCAACGCGTTTTTTGTTATTGATTGCACACTGCCGCGAAAATTTGCAACATCGAAAAAGTTGTTGCATCGTGTTAGCGTTTAGTACGCCGGTTAGTACAATAATAGTATTTGTTTGTTAGAAACACAGTTGCGTATTTTAATAGATGTTGCAGAAACGCCATCTGTCTGAACAATGTATTAGTTTAAATTTACGTATGTACATTAGGGCGGACTATTTTGCCGATTGGTAACTTTAATTAAAGCATGCAGGAAAATTCAACGTGTCTTATAAATAATTTTTAGTCAAACTTTGTGACCGTTGCAAGCTGTAAGTATGTATGCTGTAAATCCAATAAGAGATCCTCAATATTTAATCAGTTGAATGCCAGTTTTGGTACTTGTCAGAATTCTGTTTGCATTTATTTATTCGCACTTTTCAGTTTTCTTTTATCACTCCCAGACCCACAGGTCTTGTTGTAGTAGAAACATTCCTTTCATTAATAACGATTCGTTTTTAGTCTGCTTTATAGACCAACAGGTCTTTCCTTTATTAATTGTCAATTCTCAATGTCTTTGTTAAAGCTTAAGTGTAAGTTGCTGGGCAGTTGCCAGCAGCGGGGAAATATGTTGATCGTGGTGTTCTGCATTTATTCACCATGCTGGCCACTAATTAAATCAAAGCACAGACCCTTAAGGCGGCTTGTGCTGAATGTGCATTTGAGATGCCAATATTCTTATAGACTTCTTCTTGCCCATTAGTTGTATGCGAATATATTAATACTCGCTGTTTAAGCAAACAGGGGTATGCAGCGTGCGCGACATATAAATCATATTCAAGTAAGTCGGCCTGTGAGTGACATACCAACACAGCGACAGTTGTGTGCTGGGGTGATCATATTACCAATGCACTTGAAAATGTGCTGGCCGTTGGACTTTTGTGCATTTATAATTTTACGTTATTAATGTATACAGTATTAATACAGTATGTACCCGATATGTGCGCATACTACAATTCGCTGCGTCGGCAGATTGATGACTGTTCGTCAGAATGACGGTCTGACTGTAGAATTGCAATTGGAAGCAAGTGTTATGATATATGATTCTATGTTCGACATTTGTAAATGCGACAGTAATTATATTATGTAGGTCGATGAGTCATAGCATTCTCCCGGCCGTTGAACAGATGTTCAACCATCGCTTACGTCGAGGCTAAAATTGGGTGGTGTGGGTTGAGACTGAGCTAGGTTGCTCATCAGGTTCCAGACTGGATTCAACTTTGGACCGTTGGTCTCTTAAATATCCCAGCTGCTGTTTTGACATCATCCACTCGAACGCGGTTATCAGCACCATGATAAGTTTTAATTATCCGTCCCAGTGGCCAATTCATTGTCTTCTTTTACCACCACCATTAGTCCTTCCTTGACGTTTTGTGTTTCTGTCTTCCACTTATGCCGGGCCCGAAGTTCTTGTAAGTACTCGGCTGACTTGATTCCAGAATAAATGATTTAGCCTGGATACCAATTCCCAACGCCTTACAAGTGATTTTGTCTCGCGATCGACATTAATATCAGGTGGAGCCGTTAGTGGTACGCCAATTAGGAAGTGTCCTGGAGTGAGGGCTGCTATGTCTGTGGGATCATTTGATATCGGTGTAATTGGTCGTGAGTTTAAAATTGCTTCAACTTCGACTAATACTGTATTTAGTTCTTCAAACGTTAATGACGCCGTAGAAGTGGTTGTCAATAGTAGTTTTTTGGCGGATTTTACCGCTGCCTCCCAGAGGCCTCCAAATGATGGAGCTCGTGGCGGAATGAATTTAAAATCAACGTGCCGTTTGCTACATTGACTTATAATCTGATCCATGGCCTTCTCCGTGAAGATTGCATTTTTTAGCTCCTTAAGCTGGTTGTTAGCACCAACAAAATTGGTTGCGTTATTGTAATGGATTGTCTGACATCTGCCACGGCGGCTCAGAAATCTCCTTACCAACTCAAAATGCACTGCCTTTGTGGAGAAGCAGCAAAAGACAGCAATGTATGCCTTGTCTGAGCTTTTTCCTCGGATTTTATGATGAATCCAAAAGGGTAAAAAAAACGGTTTTATTAGTATAATAAATCCAATAAAAAATATCCTCATGAAATCGCTTTAAACCGAAATTAAAGAATACAATAAACAATAGATTCAATGAATATTTAAAATTAGTTCCATTTAAGATTTAATTCTCAGAATTGTTTTTCCATCAGAAAAATCTCTACAATTTTGGGATTTTCAACTTTGGCGTCGAATTCCAAAGACATGGGCAATGGTTCACGATGGGGACTATTTTTTAGTAGTGCCGTGATGTATTGAGTGTAGGACCTACCGAAAATAATAAAGGTAAGTCCAATTATATAGGCCACGTAATTCAAAATATCGGCAAACATCGGTTTTTTGTATTCTTAGGTATACCGCGGAACCTGTAGGTGATGGAAAATAATTTTGTATGGGACTTTTACTCAGGAGCACCCAAACATCATGGAAAACTTGAAATGGTTCGTGAAAATTTCACAAAGTTTAATTTTGTGTTCCTGTATGATCAGAAAATTTAAGTTTAGGATCCATATAGACAACAAGGTCTAAAATTTTCTCATTCGGCACGCTGCAATATAAAATGCCTGTGAAGGGAAAAAGGCTGGAATAGTTTGCTAGGGCGGGCCGAATGAGAAAATATTAGAAAGTGTATTTAATGACGAGTGTAATAATTTTTCGTCACAAATGTTGATATCAGAACTTTTGTACGTTGAAGGTGCGATCGTCACTAGTTTTTTACCTCGTTAAGAGGTGTTTTTATTTGATTTAATTGAAGACGAGAACAAGAATACGGTAATGACATGGACAAACACAGTTTAACGTCGTCAGCAAACATTAAAACAGTTGCGGACTTAATAACTTGAGGTAAGTCGTTAATTAACAAGCCAAATAATAAGGGTCCCAAATGACTTCCTTGAGGTACACCAGAGGTAACATTTATAGTTTTGGAAGTTATATCATTATATTTCACGCTCTGAGAGCGGTCAGTGAGATATGAATGTAGCCACTTTAACAACTTTGGAGGGAATCCCATAAGGGTAAGTTTATGAATAAGTAGGCCATGGTTTACCGAGTAAAAAGCTTTGGAAAAATACGAAAAAATAACAACAGTTTGCTGCTTATGAAGAAAGCCACGGTTTACTAATGAGGTAAATTCAAGCAAATTAGTGGTAGTAGATCGGCACTTGGTGAAGCCATGTTGACATGGCGAAATAAGCGACCGGCATTGATTCAAATAATTTAGGAATAGCACTGAGCTTAGCAATCCCACGATAGTTAGCAATATCAGACCTATTACCTTTTTTAAACAGCGGAACAATAAAAGATTCCTTCCAAGCTGACGGAAAACTACATTGATTTAACGACATGTTAAACATGTCATGGAAAGAAAATTTTGCACAATTTTTTAGAATGCAACTAGGGACTATATCAGGTCCTGCTGAAAAAGTGAGTTTTGATGCGATTAAGCCCTGTCGATGAGGGAATTATGATCATCAATGATCAATCAGCGCAGGTACGAGTAGGCAACGGAACAAGCGTCTGGATACACGGGACGCATCTCGTCACCTTTAGTGAGCGCGTCACAGTAATCGAAACCCTGGATTTGAACCAAAACTCCGCCCAGAAGAGGACTCCGGGGTTGGCAAGCTCACCCTCACTGAACATCACCGTCACTCAAAATACTATAAGCCTCCCCTACCTTCACCGCTTGAGTGAACGTAACCTGGAATACATTCAGAAGTTTGGAAATAAAATCAACACCAATCAGACACACATGGTAGCGCTAATTACAGGAGTAATATGTTGCGCATTGATTTGTGTCGGCCTAACCTACATGCGATCATGCTAATCAGCAATTGTGAAGGCCTAGCCATCCGGCTCTGACTGCAGCGAGGGATCCCCGATCTCCACATACGTGGAACAAGATAAGGCCCCTCCTCCCACGCACTACCGAGCGGGCTTCAACTGGTGCGACCAGCGGCTAACATATTCCTCCCGCGTTTACGGGAGGCAATTACAAGCAGCAGCTTCCAGCAGCCTACCATCACGCGTGGGTGCTAACACATCCCCCCGCACCTACGGGAGGCAACCACAAGCTGCTGGCCGCCACTCAACTATAACGGGCGCTCCCAGAAGCGACCGCTTCCCCGCGCCTACAAGCGGGCATCTCAGAGAAGACCACCCTTGACTGTGCGGCCGTCGAGGACCACCTCAGGCCGCGCCTTGCGAAAAGATTAATTGGCGCTCAACGATAAAAAACCCAATGGTCTCTGCAGAAGATTTTTTAAATAAAATTTGGAATATAAATTTAAGGAAACACACACACAGCAAAAATCATGTAAGTGAGCCCCTCTTCTAAATGTTTTCTTAACTGCGTGAGGTGATAAATAATAAACAAAGAAAAAAATATTTGTTTTGCAAAAATAACTTCTGTAACTCTATGCTAAAAATTAATACACAAATAAATTATAAATAAACCGGTACCCTAGTGTTTCAGATTCCGATAGTGAGGTAATTTTTCGAGCTTCAACTCCAATAAACGCGGAAATTGAACACCCAACAGGGTGAGGTATGGACCCCGAACAGCTTAGGCAGGTAGTGCAGGCGGCCATCGATAATGCACTGGCAGAACAGGCCGCTTTAAATCGGCAAAGGGTAGAACAGCTTAGACAGACTATTAATGCGCTGGCCGGCGAGGTGGCAGAGTTACGCGTGGCACCCGCCGCAGCCCAAGGCCCGGCGCCGGCCCCAGAAATTAAAGTATACGCGGCCATACAAATCAGGGATGACGTTCAATGTAACGAACCTCTCGACGCCGTCAAATGCCTACCCGAATTTGCGGGCGCACAAGAGGCATATGTTTCTTGGAGACAGGCGGCCGCGGCCACGTACCACATATTCAGACGATATGATGGTAGTTCACGCCATTATCAGGCGGTCATTATCATCAGAAGCAAAATTAGGGGGGCTGCCGACGCAGTACTGTCCTCATTTGGCACTGTGTTGAATTTTGACGCAATAGTAAGTCGTCTTGATTTTACTTACAGTGACAAAAGACCGATGCACGTTTCGAACAAGAACTAGGCACTCTCAGACAGGGTAGCCTAACTTTATTACAATACTACGATGAGGTTTAGAAAAAACTCACCTTATTGACCAACAAAGTTAACATGTCCTACGATCAAAGTATGGCGAAAATTCATTGTGAAAAATTCCGTGATGACGCGCTAAGGGTGTTTATATCGGGCCTAAAACGCAGTCTCACTGACGTACTTTTCTCGGCAAAGCCGAAGGATATGCCATCGGCCCTAGCCCTGGCACAAGAGGTGGAATCAAACCACGAACGGTATCAATTCCCGTCCACGTTCGCAAGAAACCAAGAAGAAAGGGAACGAATGTCAAGTTCGAAGACACAAAATCGTCAGCAGGACAAGACCGCAGTTTAGTGCCGGCAAAAACCCGCACTATAGTAAGACATTCAAAGCACAGGTCCATAGTGAGCCGCGCGATGTAGATCCATCCGTCGCTAGGGTAGCCCATCCCGCTCAAGCCCCTGCTTATCAGAACAGAAGGCCTGCGACTTCCGAGCGCACGGGTAACCAAAGAAAACAACAAAAGGTCAGCCACGTCGTCCAAAACGACGAACACGTTGAGAAAAATTACGCCAATGCTGCCTTTGTCGCAGCCGCAGAAATCAACGATGACTCCATCTACGAGTATGACTCAGAGTCAATCAATTTTTTAGGGGAAAATCCCTGCTACCCGTCATTGGACGCAGAGTAGCGGGGGTTAACATGAAGTTCCTTATTGACATGGGCGCGTCCAAAAATTTCATCCGACCGTTCGAAGGATCGAAATTCACTCAATTCACGGCAAATGCTTCGTGTCACTTTTCGATTTGAAGGCCACCTTCTTCATCTTACCCGACTTATCTTCTTTTGATGCAATCGTAGGCCTCGACCTTCTTAAACAGGCGGGAGCATCACTTTGCCTGGCCTCCGGCCACATCAAATGGGGCAACAAAGAGGAGAATATTGATTTTCACTCGTGCCCTGATGTCAATTTCACCCAAGTGGATTGCTCCGCGACAGGAAAAAGCCTTTGCGGACCCCAATGAGGCTTTACCTTAGAACACATCGGTGGTAGCCACCATCAGAACTGTTGATGAGGAGCCCATTTATGCCAAGCTCTACCCATACCCAATGGTCGCAGCCGATTTCGTTAATTACGAGATTCAAGAGCTGCTAAAAAATGGCATACTCCAGAAGTCGAGATCTCCCTACAATAACCCGATATGGGTTGTAGACAAAAAGGGCACCGACGAAACGGGCGGCCGTAAAATGCGACTCGTATTGGACTTTCGCAAATTGAACGAAAAAACAATACCTGATCGCTATCCCATGCCAAATATTTCTATGATACTAGGGAATTTAGGCAGAGCGAAATACTTCACTACGCTCGATTTAAAATCTGGCTACCACCAAATAACGCTGGCAGAACGCGACCGTGAAAAGACTTCCTTTTCCGTAAATGGAGGAAAGTACGAGTTTCGCAGAATGCCATTTGGACTAAAAAATGCTGCCAGCATTTTCCAAAGAACTATAGACGACATACTGCGAGAGCAGATAGGCAAATTTTGCTATGTTTATTTTCCAAAGAACTATAGACGACATCCCACCGGGAAAATTCCTCTGGAAAATAACATATTTTCATCAGGTTTCTCCATAGAAGCGGAAGGGACTAAACCTCATTCACCCCTTACGTTTCTTCCATCTCTGGTTTCAAAATACACGGGGGTGACACAAAAAGTAAGGGGGAAATGAGGTTTCTATCTGGATCTCTGGCAGATGAATGCAGGACAAAATCCACTGGTTTTTCGACTTCCCGCATTATAGATTTTCCACACGTGCTCAGTTATGGTTTTCCTCTATTTGCAATATCTGCATTTCCACACCCTCCCAGTTTTGGGTTTTCCACTCCTTGCAATATCTGCCTTTCCACACCCTCGCAGTTTTGGTTTTCCACTGTTTTGCAGTATCTGATTTTCCACTTTCTTGTAATATTTGCTTTTCCATTGAATTCCAGTATTGAATTTACATTCAATTGCAATAGCTGATTTTCCACCACCCGCTCCCTAATCCACAAAAACAATACTTTTTAATTTGGTATATGCATTTATTAATCGATTTACAGTCTAAGGACTGAACCTTAACACAAATAACAATTTTATTACATATTTGTTCCATAGTATTGGCACAACGATGACGTGATACACATCAAAATACATACATGTCAAAACATAAATATGAAAAAAAAGGAAGACTAATTTTTACGACGATTAAAAAAAGAAATTGATAATTTAGTCCATAAATTTCCTTTTTTTCTCATAATTATTTTTGTATACTTTATTTTTTGCCTTAGTGAACGCTGAACGCAGATCATCTTGATATTGGCGAAGACTGTAATTGTCGTTTCTGAGTGACTCTGAAAATAAAAACCATTATATACATTACATATTAATACAACTAGAAAATTTATAAAAAAGTAATAGAAAAAATATATTTAAAACAGAGAATTTATAAAAATAAGAATAATTACCATACAGGACGTTGGTTAAATTACTATATTTCACTAGGCCGACCTGTCCCATCTTTCCTGAATAATTCATTCTGAATAACAGGTCGTCTGAAAGAAGTCGTCTTAGACCAGCTATTATGCCTTCACCTCCGATCATACTTTTGAACAAGCTTATCTGAAAAAAAATAAGAATGTAATTACATAGTAACAAACATGGAAACACAGAGCTCTTAAAACTTATTAAAATTAAGTGAGAACTTACAAATGCTTCAGGATTGGCTTCCGCATCGGAGTCCAATTGGCCGAGTTCTTCGAACGAAGAAATCGGAAATGTCCGCTTGCGCACGTTCAGATTTGCCGTTAAAATTGACATGTGGGCCAGAATCTTTGACGTTGAATCTATAAAAAATTCTAAAAAACATTTGTTTTTGATTGTTCTTATAAAATTGAAAAATTAATTTAAATAAAAAACTTACTTTCCAAATTATTCATTTGCTGCTCGAGCTTTAGAATTCCAGCACGAATCTCGTAATTGTCCATTCTGAAATATCAAAACATTTTTTAATGTATTTATCAAACTAACAAGTACCTGAGACTTGTACATTTAGGGGTTTTATACCCAATACCTAATTGCGCACCTGGAATCCTGCAAGGTTTAAATCGAAGAGGTCTTATTGTAACCAAAGGGTTAAATATTTAGTTATTTTGCATCCGTTTTTACCTAACAGGTAGATTTGTTAATAATTTCGTTGTAAGTTCCGGTCACACTTGCCCGCGAATAAATGTTTAATTTAAACAATATTTTTCAGGGACCGTAGGCATTAAAGGTTACGTATATTATAGGTATATTATGCATTTTTCGTGTTATCAATACTACCAACACGAATTTTTATTTTTTAACTACACTTAAAAATGGCTAAGGCCACGATCTGACGATCAAATTATTTTATTTCACAGAAAATGTTTAAAAATATAAAAAACAATAATATTTTTCTTTGTAATTTTATGGCTATCCTTGATAAATGTGATCAAATTTTTTAATCGTCTTACCACATTACCCACATTCATTCTTATTATTATTTGT
>JBAMCF010000798.1:0-149208 GCA_037075285.1 Drosophila lutescens | reverse complement strand
TGCCAGACTATCGTCTGGCACACTTACCCTCTGTGGGTCCGTTGTGATACCGAATGATCTCGTTTTTTTCCTTTTTTTCCGGGATCCCCTGTCTCTTATGTCTCGTCCTAGAAGCCTAGAGAGCATTTCCGGATGATTAGCATGTCTTCCACCCTGAAGATTTTACAAAGGAGTTTAAGTCCTTAAGCTTGATCTCCGATATTTCGGTCAGATCGTTAAGGAAGGGGTATCCTAAGTGCTTCAGTCTAAGTCTGCAAAGGGCTGGGCAGAAGCAGAGAAGGTGTTCCACCGTTTCTTCTTCTTCCTCATCCCTGCAGCTCCTACAAAAGTCAGGCTTTTAGCCTGCCGGCATGTGTGCCGACTAGCCAGTGGCCTGTAAGGGCTCTAACTAACATACCACACTCTGTGCGGCTGAGTTTGAGTAGTGCTGACGTTCTTTTATTGTTAATCACCGGCCATGTCTGGTGTGTGATACGGCACTTTGGTGCATTCTGCCAATTAGTGTTGGCTAGTTTGATAAATTGATTTCTAATGTTTAGCTTGCAAGTTGCCATGGGTATACCGACACTCTCCTTTTCTGGAAGGAGAGGCATGATGGTGCCCTGCCTGGCTAACTCATCCGCTATGCAGTTGCCTACGATGTCCCGGTGACCCGGAACCCATATTAGGCTGATAGTAAACTGTCTAGCCATCTCGTGGAGAGATTTGCGACAGTCTGCTATTGTTCGTGAGTTTGTGTTTGTCGAGTAGATTGATTAAATAGCCGCTTGGCTATCACTATATATATTAAGGTGTCTACTTAGGCTGGTGTTCCCTAAGCAGTCGAGTGCCTCCTTTATAGCGTGTACCTCCGCTTGGAAGACGCTACAGTGGTCCGGGAGTCTGAATGACTTCCTGATGTCTAATTGTTCGGAGTATACCCCTCCGCCAACGTGCCCGTCCAATTTTGAGCCATCTGTGTAGAAGTAGATTGCGTCTGGCGAGCCTGGTCTGCCCTGCTGCCATTCCTCCCTATCTGGGATCAGGGCCTCGAAGGGTGTGTGTTTATACTCATGAGATTTGCAGAGGTCCGTTTTCTTCGGAATCGACTTATCATGCTGAAGTATATTGGCATGACCGTAAAATTGGGCTTTCCATTGCCCAGTATCCTTCAATCGAATGGCTGTCGATTTGGCCCTTTCCATGCCTGCTAAGTCCAGGCTCGGGAGGTTCAAGATCGCATTCAGCGCTTCGTTTGGGGTTGTTCTAAGGGCTCCACTAATACACAGAGCCGCCATTCGCTGTACTTTGTTTAGTGGAGTTAGGATACATTGTTTTTGTAGAGCGGTCCATCATAAAGCCACCCCGTATAGGAGGATTGGCTTGACTACCGCTGTGTAGATCCAGTTTACAATTTTAGGTGACATGCCCCATCTTAGCCCAATTGCTTTTTTACAGGAGTAAAGTGCAATGGTTGCCTTTTTGGTTCTCTCTTGGTTGTTTAAGCCCCATTTAAGGCGCTTATCTAATACCAACCCCAGGTATCTGGCGTGTTCGCTAAAAGAGAGATTGCAGTTATTTAATATGGGTGGGTTGAGTTGTGGGATCTTGTACTTATTCGTAAATAGAACAAGCTCCGTTTTTGAGGGATTTACCCCGAGTCCGTTTTTTATCGTCCATTCCGATAGTATTTTTAGCTTTGCGGTCATAAGATCGCAGAGTGTTTGTGGATACTTACCATTAAAGATGATGGCGACATCGTCTGCGTATGCCACCACTTTGCATCCTCCTCCTTCCAGAATTCGCAGTAGTTTATTTACTGCGATATTCCACAGAAGGGGGGATAAAACGCCCCCTCGTGGGGTTCCTCTGTTCACTAGTCTAGTTTGAGTTGAGGTCCCTAGTGCGGCCGAGACCATTCTGCTTATCAACAGTTTATGGATCAGCCCCACTAGTTGAGCCTCAACCCCTAGTTCTGTGAGTGAATCTGTTATTGCTGTTGGTAGTACGTTGTTGAAGGCTCCCTGTATGTCTAGGAATGCGATCAGTGTGTACTCCTTATTGTTGAGTGATTTCTCGATGCTGCTTACCACGACATGTAGCGCCGATTCGGTTGACTTTCCCTTGGTGTAGGCGTGTTGTGCCTCGGACAGTTGTGCCGGGTTTATGGTGGCTCTCAGGTGTAGGCTTAACAGCCTCTCGAAGCTTTTAAGCAGGAAAGATGTCCGGCTTATTGGCCTAAAGTCCTTTGCTGTGGTGAGGGTGGCCTTTCCTGCCTTGGGAATGAAGACCACTTTCGTTTCCCGCCATCTGGTTGGTAGCTCTCCTACCGCCAAAATGGTGCGGAAGATTTTACTAAGCCAATTTATAGCTAGCTGACCAGCTTGTTGGATATGTGCCGGTGTTATTCCGTCTGGTCCCGTCGATTTGTATGGTTTGAAACTCTGAATGGCCCATTTAATGTTGCGGTCTGATATGAGGAGATCTAGATTGATCCCTTCTCCGCCAATTCTTTCTGGAGGACGCCCAGTTAGTTGGCTTCCTGGAAAGTGAGCGTCTAGAAGCAGGTCTAGGGATTCGTTGCTAGACTCCGAGCAGGATCCATTCGCTTTCTGTAGATAGCCTAGGGGCGCGGCTGTCTTGGAGAGTATTTTCCTGAGCCTTGCAGCATCAGTCGTTTTTTCTATGTCAGAGCAGAAAGTGTGCCATGCGGCTCGTTTCGCTCTTCTAAGGGCCTTTTTGTACGAGGCTAATTCGCGCTTGTTATATCCAACTCATGTGGATCTGTTGTGCTTTCTGGCGGTTCCGTGGGAAGGATATTCGTCAGAACTTCTTTGTACATAGGCCAATCAGCCCTTCCGGGGTTTGCGAAGCTGACCGGCAAGGGTGAATCAAGGGACAATATTGTTTCAATGAATCTATGGTCTGAGAAAGAGTGTTGGTCGGAGACGAACCAGTTTCTGACTGCACTTACTAGTGAATCTGATACCAACGTTAGATCTATGATCGTTTGGCACGCTTTGGTTATGAAGGTGGGGGCATTTCCCCTATTGCATAAAAATAAGTTCGAGTTAAGAATAAAGTCAAAAAGAGACTCACCTCTGGGCGTTGGCGTCACAGCCTATTACCAAACCTGTCTTTAGCTCTTCGCATTCCTTTGCCAGTCCTCTGACTAGCGCGTCTGGGGGTCTTCCTTTTCAAAGGCCATGTAGGCCGATAGCAGCCTAATGGAGCCGTGCTGCAGCTCCAGGCTTACTGAGGTGTTATCTCCGTTGCTGTAATTGCGAAGCAGAAATATATTTAGGTGCCTTTTGGCTAAAATGCAGGTTCGAATTTTACCTTCTTTGGGGTCAAGCATTAGCTAATACTCTTTTGTTCCCAGTCCAGCAACCTTGCCTCCTACCACCCAAGGTTCCTGTACCAGGACTAAGTCGGCTTCGCCCTAAGCCAGGCGAAGCTGTCTTACTGTGGTGGAGATTGATTTGCAGAAGTCTTAGCGTCATCTGCATCTGCAACCTCCACAACAGTGACGTCGGCCTCCTCCTCGCTCAGGTCCACGTCTTCGATTGCCGGTCCCAGCGCTCGCATCTCTCTGCTTAGCGAGGAATCGGTAGAGTAGCCGTCCCACCGTCCCACCAGGCGCCTCTAACTCCTCGGCAGCACCTGCTCGGCTGGGTTGCCTGCAGGGCTTCCGGCAGCATTCGAGTCGCCTTTGTACACCTTCATATAGACGGCACTGAACCCGAAGTTCAGCTTGCCTCGAGCATCCTCGATTGGCGCCACCGACTCCTTATTTAGGACCAAGACCGCCTGGTTTACGTCCCCTTCGTGTTCCTCCACCTTGACTACTCTCCAGTCCTTCGTGGGGAGGTGCGGATTGCAAACTTGCAGCATATAGAGGATGTCCTCCGGGGCCTTCATAGCTGCTGGGAGCCAGATCCGGGCTCGGGGCCTACTAGGGACGTCGCACCAGTCAAGTGCGAAAATATTCGCCCCCTCGTAGACCGCACCGAGCTTACTTGCCGCCTGCTTGTATAGGTCAGCCGACCGCTGACTGTCGCAGGCTACCACTTTGACGCTGCCTTGGTACCATCCCGCGTCCATGCAGCAGGGCGGAGAGCATGGGTTTTCGCGGATCATGCGCAGGCATATGATGGACAGGTGGGACTCCACTGCTTTCCACTTATTTCTGGGGATCCGTCCTTCCTGGTTTCCCTTATCGATAAGACCGAGTAGGACTCGATCTTTGGTGATCTCCGCGAAGGAGACCGAGGGCTGGACCTTTGATCTCTTCGCCGAAGGTCCGGGTAGCTCGAGGGATCGTTGCCGCTTCGTCTGAGCACCTTCTTGTGTGGGCTTATCCTGCTTATATTTGGGAAGCACCAACTTTGCCCTCTCTACCTTCTTCAGCCATTCTGGCAAAGGTGTGGCAATGTTGCTTCTTGCATGTGAGCGCAGAGTCTGAGCGGCAGTCCGTCTTTCCGCGTAAGTGTATTTGCCACCAGTGGGTGGCCCGATCGCCTTGTCTGTGCCTACCGTTGCCTTTGGTGCAGTTGCTCCTGAGGCGGACGTATCGGCAGCCGGCTTTCTGCCACCCAACACCCCCAATTTGGGATGTGGTCCCTTCCGGACCGTGCTGGTGCTTGCGTTGGAGCCAGCGCTCAGCATTTCTGTGGGTTTTTTAAGAGTTCCCGTCTCTGTGTTGATTTGAGTTATTTTGTTAGTTGTCTCCATGTTAGATCCCACGAGTTGCGGAGAAGGGGAAGGTCCACCCGGGCAGAGATCCGGTCGCCATGTCCCTGAGCTAACCGTTCAAGACTGGGCTAGTTTTTGACCCGGGCCCCCAGCCAGGCTGAATCTCGGCACGGTCCGAATTACACCTTAGTCCGGCCCGGAGTGAGATGTTGTTTGGGAGAGGAGGGTAGGTGGTGTGTAGGGTTTTTGGGTTTGTGTAGAGCAACTATTTATATGCGGCTGAACAACTCGCATCGTCGGTACTGCCTCGATGCAAGATACCCCGCTGGCTGTCCGGGAGCAGAGGTCGTTCGCTATCCGCAACCTGCGACCCGCTCGGTTGCCCCAGCTGGGCGGCTTTGTAACCATCTCACAAGTTCTTCAGGCCGAGATCATGTGTTTATATACAAATAAAATTATTCATTTTCTTTCAGCCAATGCAAAATTTGTCGAGTTTAAAATTAATAATTATCGATCAAATGTGGAATCGGAAAATAATAAGTTACTTCGCTACTTTTGTATGGAATGCCAATCTTTTTGTGTGTTTACAAATGTTTTCGTTTCATTCAAAGCAAGAAATTTGAAAACAACAAATTCCAATTTACAAACACGTATACATATTTGTGCGCAAATTAAAATTGCATGGTATTACATTGTAACTGATAGGAAGTATAAAAATGCACTACTTTTACTTAGATACCATAGAGAAACTGGAGAGCAGAATATTGTCCTATAACGTGGCAGGAATAAAAAATAAGCTTATATATAATGATTTCTTCCAATACATCGCGTCGTTTCAAATTTTCATTCTATCTGAAACATTTCTGGAATCCAAATTGGATGCTGTCGAAGTAAAATTTAAAGACTTTGTGCTTAGATGGGTGCCTGCCATCCGATAGAATGGGAGACGCTTGCCGACACCTACGGAGAAAGGCTAAAGTTAGGCGACCCTTCTCAATGGTCGCAATGGGCGCAATGTATACTAGTACATATGCAAGAAACGATAGGACTCAGTTCGAGACGGAATCAAGGAGAAGCGCAACTCGGCTGACTCATAGGTCTCTTGAATACGATCTGGGAGTCAAGAACTATTTTACAGGCGCTTTCACTGTGGAGAAGATCCGTACCACTTTTATGGCCAGGGGGGAAATCCTCCCACTAAGCTACATCCCAAACGTGACAGCCAGCGACACTGTGTGCCCGATCTGTAATGTGAGGGAGCAGGAAAACATCGTGCACTTTATTGCCCCATTTTACGGGAGATTCGCATGCTGCATTTTGGTATGGTTCAGCTGACCCCGCGTGCAATATACGATTTGCTGAATGGGCAGTGCTGGTCAACTCTCTACAACTACATCAACCAGGCTCTGCAGTACCGTAATAATATTTTAATGGAAAACTTTTAAATACTACATTTTTTAATTCTAACACGAAACTCAGTTTTTTAAACTGATCCTAGTTTTTTAAACTGATTGGTGGAACGATCTGATATCTGGGGAAGACCCGGGAAGTCAGGTGTGGTACACTGGCAGTTTTGACACTGGAAAAGCCGATATCGACAGACGGTTAAAATAACCAAGTCGATTTATTTTATAATACTTTCTTGTTTATAATAAAAAAACACAAACTCTGTAAATCCACTTTAATTGTACACTTGTAATGCCGTTCACTCAATGTTTTTCTTTATAAATAAAGAATTATACTACTACTACTACTACTACTTAGATCACATTCATTTATTATACATGTAGCTCTGCCATACGCCTTCTGATTCTCGTTCCTGAAGGATCTTCTAAAAAGGTTGTTTGCACAAAGGTTCTTAAAAAACGCGTCAATTAGAAAGTCCTGACAACCGTACTCCAAACTAATTTTAATAACGAAGTCGCTGCGGTTATAGCTAGTAAGTACAATAAAATGCTTATAATAATGATTACAAAAGTTCTTAAAGTGATTATTTGGAATACATTATAATATTTTGTACTTGCATTCAGTATGTTCTTGTTTGATTATTCCATTTACACATACTTCAAATACAATTGTTCCTGTTTTTTTGTTAAATACTTTATCTTCATATAAGAAATATTTGTCGAACAAATTTGTTGTCCGTTCATTTTCTTTTGCTTGCCTGGAATTATCATCGTATTTACTTTTATTAATTATCTTCTTCTTTTTGAACTTCGATTTATAGTGAATGAATCTCTCTCTTCCTATTTGCTTCTTCAAAGTGTTTTTCATCTATTTACCCGTTACTCGTAGAGTAAAAGGGTATATTGTATTCGTGCAAAAGTATGTAACAGCTAGAAGGAAGCGTTTCCGACCCTATAAAGTATATATATTCTTGATCAAGGTCACTAGCCGAGTCGATATAGCCATGTCCGTCTGTCCGTCTGTCTGTCCGTCTGTCCGTCTGCCTGTCTGTCTGTCTGTCCGTATGAACGCTGAGATCTTGGAAACTATAAAAGCTAGAAGATTGGCGTTTTGCATGCAGATTCTAGGAGTTCCTACGCAGCGCAAGTTTGTTTCAAAAAGGTGCCACGCCCCCTTTAACGCCCACAATCGCTCATATACGATTTTAAAAATTTCAATATTTCGGAATAGTAAAAATTCAGTTTTATTGTGTTTATCAATACCTATCGAAATGTAGAAGAAATTTTTCAAATCGGACCATTTGTTAAAAAGTTATGCGTGTTCAAAGTTTCTATCTCCATCTCCCTCGCACTCCCTTTACCTGAGTAACGGGTATCTGATTGTCGGGGCACCCGACTATAGCGTTCTCTCTTGTTTTATTTATTTCATAATCATCACGTTTTTCATTTAATTTTTCAATTTTATTTATTATACCCGTTACTCGTAGAGTAAAAGGGTATATTGTATTCGTGCAAAAATATGTAACAGCTAGAAGGAAGCATTTCCGACCCTATAAAGCATATATATTATTGATCAGGGTCACTAGCCGAGTCGATATAGCCATTTCCGCCTGTCTGTCTGTCTGTCCGTATGAACGCTGAGATCTCGGAAACTACAAAAGGTAGAAGGTTGGGCTTCACACGCAGCGCAAGTTTGTTTCATCCAAGCACCACGCCCACTCGTACGCCCACATTCGCTTTTAAGGACTTTTAATAAGGCTGTCGCCCACTTCTTTACAGATTTTGTAAAAGTGTTTATTAATACCTATCGAAATGTAGAAGATAATTTTAAAATCGGACAATCCATTAAAAAGTTATGAGCACTAGATGACGCTGACGACTGCGTATCTTAACCTCCCTCGCACTCCTTTTAACTGAGTAGCGGGTATCTGATAGTCGAAATACTCCACTATAGCGTTCTCTCTTGTTTTCTTTTCTTCCCATTTCCTTAAGTACTTTCATTATAGCTCTTTTACCTTCTAACCAATCCCTACTTGTGACTTCTACTAGGGTAGACAATTTTTAATATACGTCGATACATGAAAAACATTGTTGATTACCCGCCGTATAAAAATCCATGACAAATTTTTCTCTAATATTTTGAATTTCTGGAGTAAGTTCAATTGTCAATTTTGTATTATTATGTTCCGTTTTAGCAATGATGCAAGTTTCACATTCATTTATTTTATTCTGAATTAATTTTTGATAGTCAGAGAAATAATAAATTTCTCTAAACTATTAAGTAATTTTTTCGATTCCAGGGTTTAAGAATTCTTTATGTCGTTTCAATATTTTTTCTTTAAAGTCTGCATATGTCAGTATGTCAAGTGGCTTGCATTTATAATTTCCACATAAGCTTTTTTGGAATGTAAGAAAATCTTAATCGTTATGGAAATATTTTACGCTCTTATTAGTACATAGGAATTCTTTAATTATAATTATTTCTTTTGCTAAAGTTTCCGTCACTTCTTTATAAATAATTTAAATTTTTAATTGTGAAAATAATGTGTTACTTCTGTTTTATCCTCATCTCCTTTAATTAATTCGATTTGTCGGGAAAAATAATGAAATGGTCTCTCAGTTATAGAAATATAGTTGTGGTTATCTTCTTGAGCACTGCGTGCTGTTGCGTTTGCACTACTGGCTGTCTCTTCTGGTACATTTTCCTCAATATCATCTGTAAACATGTTTTCTTCTATTTTGGTCCTGGCAAATATTTAATCTGATAATCAAATTCGTTTAATTTTATTTTCCATCGTTGTTGTTTCAAATTTGGTTCTTTTATGTTATTCAACCAAACTAAAGGATTATGATCGCTTAATACAATATTTCAAAAGACCTACCGAATAAATATGATCTAAAATATTTGGTAGCCCATACGATTGCTAAAAGTTCTTTTTCAATAGTCGCCTAATTTATTTCATGATCGATAAGAGTTCTGCTAGCTTAACAGATTAGTTTATGATTTTGTAACAGTACTGCTCCTATAGCCATGTTGCTTGCGTCAGTTGTTAGAGAAAATGGTTTATAACAGTCGGGATAAATTAAAATTGGGTCTGAAGTAATTAAAACTTTCATTTTTTTAAATGCTTCTATGTAAGGTTTGTCTTTCGTATTAATTGTGGCACCTTTCTTTAATTTTATTGTCATTGGTTTTAAGATATGTGCAAAGTGCGGTATTAATTTTTTATAAAATCCACACTATCCTAGAAATGATTTAATTTCTTTTGGTGTTTTTGGTATTGGAAAATTTATAATGGCACTTACCTTTTTATACCCTTGCAGAGGGTATTATAATTTCAGTCAGATATTGTAACGCAGTGAAGGAGACGTTTCCGACCACATATTTTCTTGATCAGCACCAATAGCCGAGTCCATCTAGCCATGTCCGTCTGTCCGTCTGTCCGTTTCTATGCGAACTAGTCTCTCAGTTTTTAAGCTATCGCAATGAAACTTTCCCAAAAGTCTTCTTTCTATTGCAGGTAGTACATATGTCGGAGCGAGCCGGATCGGACCACTATATCTTAAGGCTCCCATACGAATAATCAAACAAATATAAGAAAATTCATTGTAACTTTGCAGGAAGTAGGCGTTTCGATTTCTGACAACTTAAAAAGGTATTACTTTTATCTGCAAGGGTATATAAGCTTCGGCTGGCCGAAGCTAGCTTCCTTTCTTGTTTGGATTTGGTTTAATAAATATTCTGTTTCCTTTTTCATGATTTCACATTTGTCTAGTTGTAATTTTAAATTTGCATCACGTAATTTTTAAAATACCTTTTTCAATGATAAAATGTGAAAAAAAAAATTATAATATCATCTAGATATACCAAACAGATGATATTATCATTTTTTCCACTTCATTGGAACAAAGATAAACCAAACAATCTTTATAGATTAAATCTTCTACTAAATTGTTCATACATCTTTGAGAAATAGCGGGGGCATTTTTAAGACCAAATGGCATTCGTGTGTAGTGGTAATGACCGTGTTTTGTTGAGAAAGCTGTTTTAGCTATTGATTCTTGTTCCATTTGAATTTGTTGGAACCCTTTGGCTAAATCAATGGTAGTGAAATATTGGCATCTTCCCAATATGTCCAATATTTCATCCATTCTGGGTATCGGAAATTTATCATTGATAGTGATCTCATTTAAATTTCTGTAATATACTACTAATCTAAGCTTCATCTTGCCTGATGCATCGCTCTTGTTTGGATCTATCCAAATGGGTGAACAATAGGGAGATTTTGATTTACGAATTATTCCCTGTTCAATCATTTCATTTATTTGCTTATTAACTTCTTCATCAAATGTTTGAGGATATTTGTATGGCTTCCTATATACTCGGTTTTAATGTTTTGTTTGTATTGAATGTTTAATAGTAGGGGAGAAGGGGGCTCCAATAGTAAAAGGGGCACAATATTATGTGGCCCTAACGGCCAAACAGCTCGCGCCTTGTTTACTGAAGGTTTCTTAGAACACCAGAGGGCTGCAAATTTGTGAAAATAGTCTCATTCTGTTTGGGACACTTTATTGGACATTGGTCGCTCGCGAGATTTTTTTGAAAAAATTATTTTTTCAAGGCAAATTTTATGCCCAACGCGTTTCTCTTACTAAATATTTTGTTGGTCTTCAATCTTCGTGGTATTTGATGAGCCAGATTGCAGTCAAACTGAATAAAATTGTAATGGTCGAACAAATTCATAAGTCTCCAAAAATTTTAACTGGTAGCTAACCCGCCATACGATATTCGAAAACACCTCCCAGCCCTATCCGATACCAAGATAATACCCATTAGCTGGTGTAGTTTGACAGATCGGTGTCAGCTCAAAACATCGCAAAACTAGGTTTCCGAGTTCAAACGAGGCCCTTATCGTTTATTTTCCGCTTCAAACCCTCATCTGAGCAGACGTAAAATTTGGCAAGATAAAATATTGTTCTTTTGGGCATATGGTATCCACGTGCCATTTACTTTGATCGACCCTTAACCAAAGACATCCGCTGCCAAAGTCAGTTAATTTGCCAATTAAACTTCGTTCTCATTTTTGGTGGAATCGTTATGGTAAATATTTATTTGCTGGCGTTTCAATCGCACAGATTTAAAATTTACTTCCATTCCGCACAGATTGCTGCCTTTCACGGCTACATAGGGTCTGGCTACGCCGCCTAGCTGTGTATTAAATCAATCAAAAGACAACATTACCCGCCCCAAAAAGATACATAACGTCATTAAAAGGACACGAGGTAAATTATATTAATTCAGCCAGATCGCCATCGTGGTTTTACCTAACACGCCGCTCTGTTACAGTTGTCCGATCTCCAGTAGAAAAGGAGTACAGAAGCCTGCAAACATCGTCGCCACAAAGGCTGGACTTTACGGACAGTGTCGACCCCCCAAAACGCAAAACACAACGGCCCACCTATACTCTTAACCTCACACCTGTTCCGCCTACCGTAGCGGTACAGTTTTGCTAGTGGACAAATATAGTACCCCAGCTATAACGAGGGGTAGTGGTACGAACCGCCGACATTGGACGAACGACTCAACCCCGGCATAGACCAGCTTTCCAGCTCTAAAACAACACCCATAATTTGTGCCCTTCGATCAGCTAAAAACTCCATGAAAGTTTTTTTTTTGTAAATACATAAGTGTCGAAACGGCGATCGCTAAAATCTAAAGTCGCGCTTTGTAAACGCCAGTTAATTTTTTTTAAGTGATTGCTAGTCGCCCAAAACACACTCCACTAGTTGAGTGTATACAAAAGTGCTGTTACATATATCAAAACCCTGGAAGAAAATTAATTACAACAACCAAAAGAATGAAAACACCACGCAGAACTAATATTTTATTACATAACATAAATATCATCCCCCCAAACGCATAAGCTTAAACCGCTCTTAGCCCAGTTCATCGCGAAGGCCTTCGACGAGTATTGGAAAGGAGTAAGTGCATTCCAACCAAATGTAATATTCTAAACTTTTAGTTCTGTCTGCATATGCCCGGTCTATATATGGCCGTGGAGAAGCAGTAATTTTGCATGTTTGTTTTGATTATCACTTCCAACTCTCTTATCGCAAGCCAGCATTATGTTTAAGACAAATAGATTTGCGATAAGTGAATTGGCCGTGGAGAAGCAGTAATTTCGCATGTTTGTTTTGATTATCACTTCCAACTCTCTTATCGCAAGCCAGCATTATGTTATATGGCCGTGGAGAAGCAGTAATTTTGCATGTTTGTTTTGATTATCACTTCCAACTCTCTTATCGCAAGCCAGCATTATGTTAAAGACAAATAGATTTGCGATAAGTGAATTGTTATGAGCTTTAATATTCGGAGTTCTTTCGTTGCATTTTGTATATTTTCTCCGTGGCCGTGGAGAAGCAGTAATTTTGCATGTTTGTTTTGATTATCACTTCCAACTCTCTTATCGCAAGCCAGCATTATGTTAAAGACAAATAGATTTGCGATAAGTGAATTGTTGTGAGCTTTAATATTCGGAGTTCTTTCGTTGCATTTTGTATATTTTCTCCCCTTTTCAGCTAGTGTGAGTGTTGTTATGCGCGAGTAAGAAAAACAAATTTTCAATGAATAAATATAAACCTAGGTACGTTTACGGTTCAGTTAAAAATCATGAAAACCCGATCAAATTGAATTAATCCGCCTACCGTCGCGGTACAGTTTTGCTAGTGGACAAATATAGCACCCCCAGCTTCAACGAAGGGTAGTGGTACAAACCGCCGACATCTACGAACTACATAGCCCCGGCATAGACCAGCTTTCCAGCTCTAAAACAAAACCCAGGAATCGTGCCCTTCGTCCAGCTAAATAGATGTAGCTCCCTGAAAGTATTTTTATACCCGTTACTCGTAGAGTAAAAGGGTATATTGAATTCGTGCAAAAGTATGTAACAGCTAGAAGGAAGCGTTTCCGACCCCATAAAGTATATATATTCTTGATCAGGATCACAGGCCGAGTCGATCTAGCCATGTCCGTCTGTCCGTCTGTCTGTATGAACGCTGAGATCTCGGAAACTATAAAAGCTAGAAGATTGGCGTTTTGCATGCAGATTCTAGGAGTTCCTACGCAGCGCAAGTTTGTTTTAAAAAAGTGACACGCCCCCTCTAACGCCCACAATCGCTCATATACTATTTTAAAAATTTAAATATTTCGGAAAAGTAAAAATGCAGATATATTGTGTTTATCAATACCTATCGAAATGTAGAAGAAATTTTTCAAATCGGACCATGCGTGATCAAAGTTTCTATCTCCATCTCCCTCGCACTCCCTTTACCTGAGTAACGGGTATCTGATAGTCGGGGCACCCGACTATAACGTTCTCTCTTGTTTTTATATACATAAGTGCAGAAACGACGATCGTTAAAATCTAATATAGCGCTTTGTAAACCAGTTAATTTTGTTTAAGTGATTGCTGGTCGCCACAACACACTACACTAGTTGGGTGTATACAAAAGAGCGAATTCAAGTATAACAAGAAAGGAAGCTATCTTCGGCCAGCCGAAGCTTATATACCCTTGCAGATCATTCCTATTAATTTACAAATCGCAACAATGTTAAATTTCCTTTTATTTCTCTTATTTCCGATCGTTCCTATGGCAGCTATATGATATAGTAAAAGAGTCATATCCCAGAGTAGAAGAGAATATAATAAAAACCAACGAAGCAATAATTTATTTCCTATTATATTCCCATTAATTTTCCGATCGTTCCTATGGCAGCTATATGATATAGTGATCCGATTTAGAAGGTAATATTTAAAAAAACATCGGAGCTATAATTTTTTTCCGTTTTTTTTCGATCCTTCCTATGGGAGCTATAAGATATAGGTTTCCGATCCGGTCGGTTCCGACATATATACTACCTGCAATAGAAATAAGACTTTTGTGAAAGTTTCATCCCGATAGCTTCAAAACTGAGAGACTAGTTTGCTTAGAAACGGACGGACAGACGGACAAACGGACGGACAGACGGACATGGCTAGATCGACTCGCCTAGTGATGCTGATCAAGAATATATATACTTTATGGGGTCGGAAACGTATCCTTCACTGCGTTGCAAACTTCTGACTGAAATCATAATACCCTCTGCAAGGGTATAAAAACCCCGGAAGAAAATGTATTACAACACCTAAAAGAAAGAAGACACTACGCAGAACTAATATTTTATAACATAACATAACTTAACTATCATCCCCCCAAACGCATGGGCTTAAACCGGATTGGAAAGGGGTATGGGCATTCCAACCAAATGTAATATTCTAAAAATTTAGTTCTGTCTGCATATGCCCGGTCTATATATGGCCGTGGAGAAGCAGTAATTTTGCATGTTTGTTTTGATTATCACTTCCAACTCTCTTATCGCAAGCCAGCATTATGTTTAAGACAAATAGATTTGCGATAAGTGAATTGGCCGTGGAGAAGCAGTAATTTCGCATGTTTGTTTTGATTATCACTTCCAACTCTCTTATCGCAAGCCAGCATTATGTTATATGGCCGTGGAGAAGCAGTAATTTTGCATGTTTGTTTTGATTATCACTTCCAACTCTCTTATCGCAAGCCAGCATTATGTTAAAGACAAATAGATTTGCGATAAGTGAATTGTTATGAGCTTTAATATTCGGAGTTCTTTCGTTGCATTTTGTATATTTTCTCCGTGGCCGTGGAGAAGCAGTAATTTTGCATGTTTGTTTTGATTATCACTTCCAACTCTCTTATCGCAAGCCAGCATTATGTTAAAGACAAATAGATTTGCGATAAGTGAATTGTTGTGAGCTTTAATATTCGGAGTTCTTTCGTTGCATTTTGTATATTCTCTCCCCTTTTCAGCTAGTGTGAGTGTTGTTATGCGCGAGTAGGAAAAACAAATTTTCAATGAATAAATATAAACCTAGGTACGTTTACGGTTCAGTTAAAAATCATGAAAACCCGATCAAATTGAATTAATCCGCCTACCGTCGCGGTACAGTTTTGCTAGTGGACATATATAGCACCCCCAGCTTCAACGAAGGGTAGTGGTACAAACCGCCGACATCTACGAACTACATAGCACCGGCATAGACCAGCTTTCCAGCTCTAAAACAAAACCCAGGACTCGTGCCCTTCGTCCAGCTAAATAGATGTAGCTCCCTGAAAGTATTTTTATACCCGTTACTCGTAGAGTAAAAGGGTATATTGTATTCGTGCAAAAGTATGTAACAGCTAGAAGGAAGCGTTTCCGACCCCATAAAGTATATATATTTTTGATCAGGATCACAGGCCGAGTCGATCTAGCCATGTCCGTCTGTCCGTCTGTCCGTCTGTCTGTATGAACGCTGAGATCTCGGAAACTATAAAAGCTAGAAGATTGGCGTTTTGCATGCAGATTCTAGGAGTTCCTACGCAGCGCAAGATTGTTTTAAAAAAGTGTCACGCCCCCTCTAACGCCCACAATCGCTCATATACGATTTTAAAAATTTAAATATTTCGGAAAAGTAAAAATGCAGTTTTATTGTCTCTCTCTCTCGCACTCCCTTTACCTGAGTAACGGGGATCTGATAGTCGGGGCACCCGACTATAACGTTCTCTCTTGTTTGGTATGGGGAGTCACAAACGTGCTGTATGATATCCTCGTATGTATTAATTAAGGCAACTTTTGTTGTTCCCCATGTATTGAATTTTTCCCCCTCGATGACTGCTTGCGCGGAATCGACGATGGTCCTCTCAATGGCTTTAAAGATGATGTGGATTTGGCAAACGTCTTGAGTAGAGTAAAGTTGCAGTAAATACTCTACTCTGGCTATATAGCGACTTAGTTCCGATGGGTTTCCGTGGAAGTAAGGCAACTCTTTGATTTGTACGATTAGTTGATTCAGATGAATCTCTGGTGGATTTGCCATGTTTAATGGTTTTGCTTTTTGATTTTGTTTTCAATATTGACACTTTTGTTTTAAATTTTAAGCGTGAATTGACCGAATAGGATTTTATTTTAGTTTCTGCGTGCGAAAATTACACATAAATTCTTTGTCGGATCTCGATATTTGTTGTTTTGTATATTCACGAAATTTCGGCTGATCAGGATATACTAGTCGTATAGTAATATTCTTTAGTTGATCAGTACCGATGACTTTTAAAATGACTTCAAGATCCTACCGGCTGCGCCAATTAAATATCTGCACCATTAGTTTAATATAAAAAAAACTTTATTTAATTTATTTTTAAACTGGTTACAAATATTTTTATTTTGGAAGAACACTGACTGTCTTCTGACAAGTCTCAAACTGAACTCGCTTCTTAACTTAAACTTTTTTGACGATCATACCTCAATTTTGAGCTTTAGAGCTTTCTATGAGTGGAGTTAGCTTTATTTGAGTAAGTTATCTAATTGCCCTTTCGATTGTTGATTGAGAATGCACCGGCGACTCAATCCGATTGTTTAGTCTAGATCTTTGGGGATTCATTCGCATGGTAATTTGTAATTGTAATGTAATTTGATTCGTTCTGGTTGTTTAGTGTAGAGCTTGGGTACATTTGCAATTAGATATTGGCTGGTTGGTGTACTAAGGTTATCTGAAGGGTTGATTCTGGGATGGTGTATGTGTGTGTGGGTGTGTGGACATGTGCATAGAGTTATGTGGAACTATGGATATGTCACTATATATAACACTTTTTACATTTTTATCTAAGAAACTAAACAAGCTATTATTTTCATATCTCTATCTCACTCCCACTTCCATTAGCTAAGTAATGGGTATCTGATAGTCGAGGTTTTTTATCTCAAAATATTTTCTGTCAACTTTTGTTTTACAATTTAGGATATTTAATGAGTAAAATACAACAATAATATGTAAATCAGAAAAGTTAAACCGAAGTTATACATTTTTAACTGAATTCTAAGATAAAAATAACTTTTCATATCAATATTTTTATGTATGACTTTTACACAGTTGACATGGTTGTTAGTTAATAATTAAGAATATCTTCTCCTTAAATTTGTAATTTCCTTAACAAAAAAGTCTTGTGTAGTATAAAAATCTGTCAAAAGTTGCAGCTTATACATATGATGGACGTTGATGCACTACGAGCAGTACAAACAAGTGGCCCAACGATACCAAGCACGTGCTTGTTACGCGCATGACCCTTTATCAATTATGGCAAAAATGCGAGTTCGCGAGGAAGATACGTGAAACAAATAGAGACGGGACACATTATAAAGGCTAAAACTAAGATTGAAGCAAATGAGATAAAATTTTAGTTTTTAATACAGGGATAGATGTTGAAGTGCAAATTAAATGATAAAGAATGTTATAATTTTTACATAGATCGCGAAAGGGCTCATGCTGAGTAAAATTTGATGTACATCGAGGCAAATTAAGAGGGTAATAATTTCTCGTTAGTCTAACGGGAACATTAAAAGCTAAACGGTTTACCAGTTCTACAGATTTAATATCACCTATTATAAGATTTTGCATAAGAATAGTAGCAAGCATTATTCTACGGTTTTCAAGTGTAGGTGAATTAAGCAATAGTAATCTACTCTGGTAGGAAGGTAGCCTTACGTTTTGATCCCAGTTCAAACTACGAAGGGCAAAAAGGAGAATTTTTTTTGTACCGACTCAATACGGTCGATGTACACTTCATATTGTGGACTCCAAACTGAAGAACAATATTCCAAAATAGGACGGTCAAGGGAGGTAAATAATAATTTGGTTGTATAAGGGTCATCAAATTCTTTTGACCAACGCTTTATAAACCCAAGAAAGATTGTCGGCAAAAAAATGGCAGCGTTCTGTTCCAATGGGAACAATATAACTTATAACAATTTTTGAGATTTCGCGAAGTGTAAAAGATATTCACATGAGTCTATCCAAAGCCTACTTTTGTATGCATACCTTGATCAGGGTAAATGAGCATCCCGATCGGACGTCTACATCATACAGCTTCCACAGGAACAATAGGGTAATTTAGGTCAACACTTAAAGTCTTTCGAGATTTTCGCAGATATTTCTTTGAATATTATTTTATGTTTTGTAAGCGTCTGTAAGCCTTTTAAAACTTTGGCTTGCCAAAGTTAATTTCCGTTCTTTTTTTATAATAAATGAAAAATATATTTTTTTTCATTTTGGTTAAAATGTTAAGCAATATCACACAACAATAAGTATTCGCACTAGTTCTATCATAGTTCTATATCATACCATAAATATTCAAACGTGCGCAATGGGATGCTTCTCCAGCTCTTGAGACAGCTCGACATTCATATTCACCTCCGTCCTCCGGTTTTGCAGCTGTGATATTAACGTGCGATACCACTTCCCCAACCGCTGTTACATATTGTCCAATCATAACTCTATCATTCTATATAAATAAGAAACAGAAAAATCGCAACAAACTATTGTTAGTTTTGGGAACTAAAGGGAACAATAAAATTTCAGTTTAATATCAAGAAAGAAAGCTAACTTTGACAAGCCAAAGTTTATATATCAGTGCAGATCGTACCTATTTTTAATAATTGCAAAATTAAGAAGAGATAACGCTTAAGTCGAATGCCCCGACTAAGTTACCCGTTACTTAGCTAATCAACTTTAAAACAAGAATTAACGCTTACTCAGATGACCTATTTTAAAATAAAGTTTTAAAAGCCGACACTGCCTCCCGGAAAGCAGTGATACCACTAGTCCCGCTACATAGGTTAGAACGTTAAGCGCGTTTGTGGGCGTTAGAGTGGGCGTGGCAAACATTTTTAGGTATCGATAGGTTGTAACGAACTAATTTTTTTCTTGGTCTGCTCGCTACGAGATTCGTGCGGCTAGCTCAGTAGATTTTGTGTTCGTCCCACCAAGTGTGTTTAAACGTGACCGGCCAGTAGATCAGTGAGAAAGCACAGAATTTAAGGACCTGACGCATAATTCTGTTGGCTTGAAGTTTAGATCATCGTACACCCTTGATGTTGGCCTTGTGCCGTATCCCTTTCAATGGCCTTGCTGCCCGGCGTAATCCGGAATGACTCTTGCTTAGGCCTGACGCATAATCCTTTGCCTTGCAGTTTAGATCACGGTATATCCTTGATGTTGTCCTTGTAAATGTTCCTGCTGCCTGGCGTGGTTCTGGATGTCTCTTGCTTAGGCCTGACGCAGAATCCTTTTGCCTTGCAGTCTAAGTCACCGCACATTCTATTTTACATATTACTGGTGAGGCTAAATCAACGACCTGGTAGGGGCCGTCATATCTATGGGATAGTTTGGCGGCGAATCCTTTGGAAAGGCTCAAACTACGTCATCCACCGCTTCTTAGGTTATAATGTCCAGCCTGATCGTGGGAGGCCCTCAAGATTTCTTTCGCCTTACGATCTCGAATATCTCCTTGAGTTTGTTGGCCTTTTCATCCGGGGTCTCAGTCGGTTGTCCAGTCCCTATGGTTTCTCTGTCATATAGGGCGCTCGGTAGTCTTGGTTCTCTGCCATGCGTAAGAAACGACGGGGTGTAGCCAGTGGATTTCAGTTTGTTTTTCGTCCCATTTTCTCTTGTCCTGCCTGTGAACTTCTCTTTCATAGTTTTCACCGACATTTTCAATCGATTTAGCGTCGCACAGTGGCGCCTTTTGACTTTTTTTTGGTAATAAATCATAACTTTTGAACCAGTGAAGATAATTGAATTTTGTAAACGGCAAATGATAGATAATTGATCCACCTTTCAAATTATTGCTTGAGACAGGGAGTGGGCGTGGCAGAGGCGTACTTACAAATCGGCAAAGTCAGAATTTAAAAACAAATCCATTTTTTTCCGACAAAAAAAAACTTTTTTTAAAAAGTTTTTGTTTTTTTTAGTTTTTTGTTTTTCATGTTGTAATTTTTAAAACTTATTAAAAAAAAATAAATAAAAAATTGGAATTTTTAAAAAAAAATTTTTTTTTTTTAAATTACGTTTTGTTTAGTTTATTTTTTTATGTTTTAATTTTTAAAAACTAAAAAAACAAAAAAAAAAAAAATTAAAGTTTTTTTTTAAAAATAAAAATTTTTATATTTCATGTTTTTTGAAATAATGGTCACAATTTGGTAAACTTGGTAAATCCAATAGACTTAACATTTCTGGACTATAATTACTAGATTCTAACTCTTTTCTTGACTTAACATGGTGGTCGTGAACTTTCCTTTGCTTTTGAAATATACTTGTATCCGGGTAAAAGGTCGACTCCGTGCCGCAGTAAAGATTTCCGTAATATCTCATACTTTTCTTTTGAAAGTTCTAAGTCCATAAATAAAGCCAATGCCTCTTCCAAGCCATACTTCTTAATAAGTCCATTCGGAGGCGTGGGAATGCTTTCCTTAATCCTTATAAGTCGAGGCGGACTTGCCTCAGCAACCGATTCTATAATCTGCGCTCTCACTTTTTCATTGTCCTTTTTATATTTTAAAGAAAGCGCTTCGGAAACATTTTCCGTGGTTAAATCATCAGTTGCATCTTTCAGTTTTCTTTTCCTTGTGCGTTCCTGACAATCCTCCATACTTTTAGATGGTCTTCCTCTTCCACGACCTGTTGATGTGGTGGGCTCTTCCTCGGCCGGTATATCCAGGATAGTTTCGTCATTGAGCCAGTCCTCGTATTTCATTGCAAACCTCCCTGCGTTGCGGCTGACATTCGTCCATTTCAATTTAATGCTTGCATATGTCAGATTAAGAGTGTGTAATATATTTTCGTTGCTCTGTTTTAGTTCTTCTATAACAGCTTCTTTGAACTCCGAATAGGTAGTTGTTGACCTAAACAGTTCATATAATTTTGAGTTGTTTAAAGCCATTTTTAACTAAAAAATAAGGAGAATACAAAGAACGTGTCTCGTCAACTTTCAGTCATAGACTAATCCAGGGATTAAGCCTACAATGCAATATATAGTGTGAGGTATTACCTGATAGGTACAAACAGGTAAAGAGTTTATCAAACGCCTTAAAAAGTGAAACGCCAACCTTAGGTAGAATTACGCAATTTTAGTATTTTGCAGGTGTTCAAATTAAATTCCAGCCTACCTGTAGGAGACTGCAAGCTTATATTTTTCTGTCAATTAATGCCTACCTGTATGCACCTGCTAAATCAGAGGACAGTTATATGTTGTTTTGATTCTACATACTACTATATGTACCTGTACATGTATACCTGCATAATTTACCTTTGCATACTACCTGAAGGTAACGCCTCGGTTTTTCAATATTTTTGATAACTAATTGCCAGGCAAAACATATAAAAATTGTAAAATAAAATCCCCATTTGACAATCAATAATAACATAAAAAACGTTTCCCATGAATAGAGATGGTCATTTCACAAGGTAGCGCCATATGCAATTTCTTGGACCATGACTTTTTTCCCTTTTTTGGCTCTTAAAACCGCGGACGCAGGCGGACGCAGCTACAACTTTCGTAATATCAAGAAGAAAGTCCAAATAACGTTTTACGGAAGTATAAAAAAAATAGTATTAAATAGTTTTTTTTTATTTTCCATCAAAGTTGAAAAATATGGAAAAAATGGACGTTTCGCAAATAACTCATAACTAAGAGATGCGCATGGCAAACTGCAATATGTTTTACTTTTTTTACTCTTAACTAACACACCAATCCGTGGAAAAAAGAAGCAAAGCGATTCGATACCTAGTTTTTAAGAAAAACCCCCCGGAAGTGCGAAAAATTACCTAAAAACGGTGTGTTTTTTTTAAGTGAAAAATTGTTCAACTTTGAAAATTCATATCTTTTACAAAAATTTTTTGATTTGAAAAAGGGTTACATATTTGTAATAGTGGATCAATTACCTGTCGATTGGTATGGGTCACAACTTTCTAGGACAAAGTCGAAAAAGTGATTTATTGCACGTTTTTTGGCCCAAGGCGCCACTGTGCGTCGCTTGTGAACGATTGTGTTTAACATTGTGATCTGAGTTTTTGTTTTATTTTGTGATTTTTTTGCGTGTGACTTGTGTTTGTTTGTTAACAAAGTTTAGCCTAACAATCTTGTTAGTGTTTTTAATAGATCTCTCAGTTAACGGGAACGTGGTTATAGTTAATTTAACATTTCCATTAGATTTGTTTAAGATCTTGGCTTTGTTAGTGAAACTTGAACTCTCTAAATTGGCTCTTGTATTCTCTCTCTTACTCTCTCTCTCTCTCTTCCGCTCTATTATAACTGTAATTTCACTCTCGCTGAACCATGGTGAAACTATACAAGGTGGTCTCGTCGCGAGAGTTGCCTTTTTTTATTTGTGCCAGTCGTGCGAATGAAATACTATTCTATCTCTTTCTAGCGCTTGTCTCTCTGAAAAATAACGTCCTCGGCAGATCTGACGAGACCACCTTGTACAGTTCCACCATGCGATGAAGCTGCCGAATTTCTTGTAGACTTTTGGGTGTTATTCTCATAGTTTCTCTCTCTTGCTTGCTTTACATTGTAACTGTTCGTGCGTTAAGTTGTTGGTGCCCCACAAGCCACGCTCAGTCGATAGAAGTCTATTCTCTCGCGCTATCTTGCTTTCGATTTAATTCGCGATCTCGCGCTCTAATACTTTTAGTGTTTTTGTGTTTTTGAGGTTTTGGAATTTGATCATAGTGCCAAATTTACTTTTCATATTTTTTATTTTATTCTCTTTAATTAACAAATTTGTCTTATAATGGCTCTTATCTGTACTAAGAAAAATTGTACTCTTTAGACTACATCTAAAGACCCTTTTGTTTACTGTTGGCTCTGCGAAGCGATGATGCATTCTAAATGACTTTAATCTCCCGGATATTTTTGGTCCCCTCCTACTGACTCACTTGCCGCTCAACCTTTATCCGCCCATGATTTTGTGGATGGCCTTTAAGAATTATCGTTACAGCAAGTTAGCTTTATACGAAGATGACAGCCGACCATTCAGCAAAAATACCCTCGACAGGAAGAACCAGCTTCAATTTAACTTTAGCCGCCGCCGAGTGTACATCGATGTGCAGGAAATCATCGTCCTCCGAGTTCCAACACAGTTTTCTCCAAGCTTGATCGATTTCTCTATAATTCTTGTGTCCTCTTTCGTATTGACCAGCGAGTCCTTGCCACGTTTGTTTAACTTTAATTTCTTTTGCCGAAACTCGCCGGAAAACTTTCTTGTGGATCACCAAGTAGCTCGGAATTATGGGAGCACGTTGGATTTCATATCTCCGGAAGCGGGAGCTGGAGGCAATCCTTAAGGAGTTTTCTCTGGAAGCGACAGGAAGCGTAGAGGAAGTGAGAAGCCGCTTAGCTGCGTTCAACAGTCGCGAAGACCACGAGCTCGAAATTATCGCAAGACTTCGGGAGTGTGAGAAGAAGCAACGAGCCCCGAGCCCGGTATCACCAGGCCCCACACAGCTACACGTTCCACCGATTGGAGCCACCAGTACTCCAGAAGCAATACGTGATAAGGAAGATAATTTAGCCAGACGGGATGTTTTCCCTCGGAAAGCCGAGATGACCGCCGCTACACTGGCCGAAAAATGACGTATCTGGGGAATAACGTTCGGTGGAACAACGGATCCCATCACCTTTATTCAGCGAGGAGCGGGACAATGCCTACGAAGTCAACGTGGAAACGATGCCAAACGATGCGATACCAGGACTTTTGACAGATACAGCCGAACATTGGTTCAGGACGAGCCAATTACTCGGCGAATCTTGGGCTACCTTTAAGAAAGCTTTCCTTGATTTTTTTTTACCACCTCGATATTTTCAGCGATTGCAGGATGAAATCCGTACGAGATATCAACAGCCAGGAGAAACCTTTAAAAAATATCTAGTTCAGATACGACTTATGATGCATAGAGCAGGATACGACGCCACCCAGGAATTGGAGAGGATTTATGAGAATCTACAACCGGAGTATCAGCTGTTTACTAGGCGGAACGAATTCACGACACTGGAACAACTGACTGTCTTAGCAGTGAACTATGAGGTAACCAGGGATCAAGGCATCCATCAACACACGAGAATATTAGCAGGATCCCAATCGCGCCCGCGCCAAGTTAGCCACGGAGCATCACAGGCCCCCTTAGGGCAAACACCGGTCCTATCTGCCGTGACCCCACCACCAGGAAATTACGCTGTTCTTTGGAAGGGTATCGATTTGAAGTAATCAATGACCGCCTCGCGCTGAAGTGGCTTAACTCAATCGATAACCCCACCGGCCGAATAGCGCGCTGCTAGAACTGCAACAGTATCAATTCGATGTCCAATACAGACGCGGAGACCAAAACATAGTCGCGGATGCTTTGTCCCGCCAGCCTTTGGATGTACTACACAGGATTCAGGAAAGCGCCCCCGAAAACACTTGGTACCAGCGGATGCTAAAACTAGTACAGGAGAACCCAAAAGATTTCCCAGACTACGTTTATGAGAACGAACAGCTATATCGACATATAGGATCACGGTCCGATGATGAGGAATCCGTGCCATGGAAGCTGTGTGTGGCCAAAGAACACCGACCGCGGGTGCTGTTGGAGTGCCATGACCAGCCGACGGCGGGACATCTCGGGATTAGAAAGACAACCACACGGGTTGCCCAACGTTACTACTGGCCAGGGCTCTTCCGTGATGTGGCTAAATACGTCCGTTAGTGCGATACGTATCAACGCTATAAGGTAAGCCAGAACAAGCCGGCCGGTTCCAAGAGTGGAATAAGTATGCTATTGGTATTTTTCGACGCGTTTTCAAAGTGTGTAGAGTTGGTTCCTTTAAGAAAAGACACCTCAGCTCACCTCGAGAAATCCTTTCGAGAGCGGATCTTGAACCACTTCGGGGTTCCTCGCGTTTTCGTTTGCGACAACGGGACCCAATTTACCAGTCGGTCCTTTAGGGCGTTCTAAAAACAAGCCGGAATGGAGATCCAATATACCGCACACTACACTCCGCAGCAGAATCCGACGGAGAGGGCAAATAGAACCATTAAGACTATGATAGCCCAATACATCGAAGAGAAACATACGACCTGGGACGAGCTCTTACCAGAACTAAATCTGGCTATAAACAGCAGCGTTTCAGACTCTACTGGGTTCAGCCCAGCCTTCATCGTTCACGGCATGGAGTCACGGCTCCCAGGAGCCCTGTACGACGAAGTCACGCCAGGAGACACAAACGTCGCTCGATTGCCCCTTGACAAGGCAGAAAAGATTCGGGAAGTGTTTGAGGCAGGACGGGATAATACGCAGAGAGCTTCCCAAGAACAGAGGAGACATTATGACCTCCGCCGCCGCGCATGGAAACCCACGCTAGGATCTTTGGTATTTCTCAGACAACATCACTTTTCCAAGGCAGCGGACAACTTCGCCGCGAAGCTCGCGCCCAAGTACGAAGGGCCATACAAAGTCGTCAAGTTTATCGCGCCCACAATAGTACGACTTCAGCAAGTACACGGAAGACAACGCAGAACCGCAGCGCTGGCCGACCTGAAAGAGGCGACCTATCCCAGAGGAACCCAAGATTTAGCACCACCGAAGCCTGACGACCACGAAGATCCCGGGGATACCGTAGAATAAGCTACGAGCAATTTACGAGGCAGGCCACTGAGAAAGGAGCCAACGCGGAGTCAGTGAGGGCCACTTAATGGGAGGTACGCCTTCCCAACGTCCTCACTCCCCTACCGGGGAAAACTCCATGCTCCCAGTGCCGCACTAACTTACCACCCGGAGAACTAACTACTAATTGACCCGTCTTAATCCATCATGACCCGTCTAACTGCGTACAAACGATAGGTAGACCACCATAAAAAACCCAGAACTAATCCATTGTCTCTTCACAGATCCGACGACGAGGAATTCCCCTGATTGGTGATACCTGATCAAGTGCGTGGAGGAGGCCATCGGACCCTGCCCCGGATCAGAGGCCACGGAAGCCGCGATAGGCCGAAGTGTGCCCGACGAACCCCACCTATGGCGGCTGGAGACGCCTGTTACGGCGGTTGTAACAGAATCCCTGAGCCCGAATGGTGTCTTGCTGGAGTACCCGGGGGAAAAGAACGACGAGGAGACGGGCACCACCACGCCAAGCGAGCCAAACAACGCGGCAAGCGCCCCAGAAGTCGTTGTCATTACCGACGACGAAGACAGCCGTCCCGCCGCTCTGCCGCCACCTTCCCCTTCCGGAGAAGGGATCGCGGGGGAATGGGAGGTCAGCAGCCTAGAGAGCACTGTCGACTCAGGCAAGAGCAGCACCGGGACTGAAAGCCCACTTCAGACCCAGGATCTGGAGGAACCCGATCGCGAGAGCCCTACATCCCTCGAGAGAGACGGTAGTGAGGAACAGCCGTGGGTACACACACCCCTATACCCAGCAGCACCGAGGGTCAGTCATAGGCAACTGCGGCGAGCCACCCGAGACTGGCTAGAGGCACTACTCATACCGACCGAAGGCGACACCGACGAGGAGATGCCGGCCCTGGAGGCACTACTCATACCGACCGAAGGCGACACCGACGAGGAGATGCCGGCCCTGGAGTCATACGAGCAGCCTGAAACCCAGACTCCATCCACAGAACCGGACGAGAAAGATGGAGGCGCCCAACCCCCCGCTTTCGCGAGCTGGGCGGAAGAGATGGATTGGGTTGACCAGCAGCAACGATCCCTAGAACCGGCCATCGTGGACCGACACCAGGTACCCACGGAAAGCGAGGCAAAAGCCACACCGGCCCAGGACGACGCATCATTTCGCCGCGACGATCACTCCCGCCAAGCAACACCGGAGGGCGAGGAGTGGATCGCCCCCCCCACCACATTGGCGCATCCGGATAGAAGGGAATCGCCTGCCGCAGGAACGCAGCGGACGTCGTGAGGACCGGAAATTTTTCTTCCCAGCCGGGGGAGAGGAATTCCTCCTTTTAGACTGACCCCAAAATAAAGCTCGTGTCCGGGGTTACTACTTGACGGCGCCCTGCCCCACCAGCGATTGCTGGCGGTACAGTGGGACTCCGACAAGTTTGGTCAAAAGGGGCACGGGTGACCCCATCGGTGAATGCTGAGGGAAGTCAGAAGTGCCAGCTAGACTGTAATCCAGGCCACCCCCTCCAAAGAGATATTTTGCCCTCCTTTTTGTTTTCCATACCCATATTACTTTCTTCCATGGCAGAATGGTTACTGGACATTCAAGCAAATGTCAAATTTTATTAAATTCTAACAAAATGACACCGGGTAGTGGCTTTTTAACATCAAAAAGGCACAATTATTATTTTCGAAAGTATTAAAGTGACACCAGAATAGGGTAAATTTATTGACTTTCGGATCAACGACTTTTTTCCACTCAATAGTGTCACATTGACACCTAAATAGGAGCATCCCAGCGGGAACATTCCTCTGGAAAATATGATATTTTCATGAGGTTTCTCCATACAAGCGGAAGGGACAAAACCTCATTCACCCCTTACATTTCTTCCGTCTCTGGTTTCAAAATACACGGGGGTGACACAAAAAGTAAGGGGGAAATGAGGTTTCTATGTGGTTTTCCAAAGGAATTTCAAATTCCCTACACCGTCGCCTGCTAAAAGATACAGGATTTCCAACATTTTCTGCTAAAAGGAAGAGGATTTCCAACACACAAAGAAACACCTTCTCACTTTCCCGGTGGGATATTGATGACTATATTTTTGGGTGTAGAAATGACGCTCTTGTCGTACCAGAAGACCGATACTTCCAACTATGTAATTGACAATTTGCCTTCCCCACCTTGATACACTCTTGTGAGGGTGCGATATTTAGAAGACGTTATGTATCTGTAAATTTAAATCGAGCGCTATGCCACGTGATCTGACGTGCCTCTAGCTTCTAACTTCGAGAGCCACCCCGTGTGTTGCGACCTTTGCGGATAACCTTTCGAGCAGCCAGATGAACTCCCTTTCAAGGACTAGATTAGTTTAGTTATAAAATCCCTAATGTTAGTACGATCAAGCGGGCTCTACGTCTACGTTCAGAATCTCTTGTACGGAAGCCGCCCAAACATAGTGCTTACGAAATAATTCATTAAGGGGTGATATAAGTGAAAAGAACTATCGCGCTAGACCTTCTTCTGCAAGACGACCTCGTTCGCACCCAATCCCGGTTTAGTGTGGCGATATTAATAGGTATTTATTCAAAGTTCCCGAAAACGATCGTCCCTAACCTAACCATCTGCAGATCCACTAGCATCAAACGACAGGCAGCCCACGCGGCGTTCACGCCTGTGGCTTTTGTTGCTGTACAACATAAAACCCAACAGTATTTGCTGCCGAAACCGTAGGAGCCACCTGCGGCAATAATCTGAAGGCTGCCAGCATCGGTCACGTTTAAGCCACGCTTTCGCTAACCGCCAGCGGCTGCGCTTCCAAAGACCACCACTCTGCTTTTGGAGGATAATTAGAACTCTTTCTATAAAACAAACTAAATAAACCAGCTTATCGGACCAACAACACACAACCCTAGAATGTAATCCCGATCGAAAACTTATCGCTGCCGACCGCTGGTCTATCCTCGCGGCTCGAGTCTGGTGGCATGCTGGTCACTTGGACATAGTTCGGTGGGCGTAGATTGGTCATGCCACGTGATCTGACGTGCCTCTAGCTTCTAACCTCGAGCGCCACACCGTGTGTTGCGACCTTTGCGGATAACCTTTCGAGCAGCCAGATGAACTCCCTTTCAAGGACTAGATTAGTTTAGTTATAAAATCCCTAGTGTTAGTACGATCAAGAGGGCTCTACGTCTACGTTCAGAATCTCTTGTACGGAAGCCGCCCAATCATAGTCGTACATATCATCTAACCTATCTAACTTCTGGAGATTCTAAACAGCACACCGTCATCTTCAGGCCTGTCGACAACGGAGGAAAGCAGCTGATTCGTGAGTACGGCCTAGCCGAGATTTTTATGAGTAAGCGGTGATATGACCCCTACCGATTGATTTACCTTGTTTATAAACGCGGTGTAAATAACTAACCCGAGAGATTTGAACCCCAAAACCTGTTATAGAGCTCTCTCTGTTTGAATTACGTACTCATTTATATAATAAAATAAGCACGATCAAATATGAAGTAATATGTTAGTCGTAAATTTAATTGAACGGATATACCGCCGTAATCCAAATGTAGTGCCCCATTGAACGCGCGTCACAAACTGAATTTTGTATGAAAATTAATGGAATCGTTTATGTAGCCGAATCTCAGAAAACTTCCCCTGAAAGGAAGCTAAATACATTTTGTAACTTACTACGCCTTTGAAATTAATATGGAGTAATTTTCTTTAGTAGGGGCACCTAAGTATCACACGTCCACTCTGAATTGGGTAAGATCATGCAATTTTCTTAGATTCTACAGGTTGGGTGGGCCAGGAAAAGGAGAACAATCACATCTTAGTTCTTCTGTTCTTAGTTCTTAGTTCCTTGTATTCCTGACTGCCTACAACATTTGTTAATGTAGCGCCTATGTGGAAGCAGCCCCAAACGACCCACACCATTTTCCCTGAGCACGGCCGGAACCGTAAAGTAGACAGAGGGACTGCTGATGCATCACAGTCGTGCACGTTACATAATAAATTGGCGCCCAACGTAGGGCCCGAAAGGATATTTTCCCTGAAAGGATATTTTCCTCGAAATCTTTTTGTACCTTAAGATCACAGTTTATCTAACGATCTGTAATACAATCCCACACATTCCATTCCCCTTCCAACTACCGTCCCCTCCCCTAAATCATTATTCATCCAGAAAATTTTATTAGTTTCCGCAGATATCTCTTACGTAGTTAGGACTTGCTGGTATTTGAGTATGTCGATAACAGACCTGCTAATAGGAAGATATTAATTCATTGGGTAGAAATATTCTGCTCAGTCAGATAGTCTAAATAAATTGATGGTTAGGACCAATAAATCAGAGTATTTATCTAATTTATTCCAAACTGAATTTTTTTAATTACGACAAACTTCAAATAATTTAAATAGAATCGAGATTGTTAAAAGATGATAAACTTGTCGACTTGTCCCTCTTCTATTTGAATTAAATAGCCTTTGTATTATTTTATTTTGTTATTAGATTCCGAATTCTTAAGACGACGTAGGAGTAGGAGTTGACGTGTGAATACTTATGGATAGGTCCCCTGAATAATTTTATTTCGATCATAATTATTAATTCTTTTTTAAATATAAAATTTTAACCTTGATTCGTAAAAGAAGAAAGCCCAACAATGTCTATGAGACACGGTAACGAAAATTTAAATGCGGCAGCAGCAGTAGCACCAAGCAGCGCCAACGAGTCCGTTGCATGCACCATATGTAACGACACAAGTGAAGAAACGGAGTTTACCGAGACTCCTTGCAGGCACAAATATCACCGAGCGTGCCTATTCGAATGATGTGTCCAATATGCAGGCAGCCATGTTCCATGCCCCGAGGTTCAAACAGTATGGAAGCTCCTTCTGGTAACAATTCTAGAGGTGCAGTAGGAAGACCACGTGGTGCCCAAAATCACCATTCCACAGCAGCTAGCCTAAGAAATCGACCTGCAACGCGATCTAACAGTAGATCTGTCCAAAATACCAGGCCACTAGTTAGTTCATTACCCAGACGTGACTTAAATAGTAGCGTTCAGAAAATGATATCAAGTTCCTTGGAAGGTCACCTGGCTAATATTTCCGCTCAGGTTTCCGAACAGGTCAGCAGTGCCATTCGTAACCTAACTTTGTCCACGTTTCCTCGAGATCTTCGAGACGAGCAACAGCTTGAGTGGGACAATGACATTCCTTTAAATGCTCCTCGCGTAAGCTTAGGCCGCGACTCGACTCAGAGACGTATTCCCAACAGTACTTAACCCAACTCTAATGAGTATTCCATTGATCATCCCGATAGGGTTTCCAACGTAATATCCAATTGGAAGCTAAAGTTTTCCGGGTCTACTAATGATCTTCCGATTGAAGATTTCATCTATAGAGTGAATTGCTTAACAACTCAATATTTCAATGCTAATTTCGATTTATTGTTTCAATTTGCAAACTTACTCTTTTGCTCTTTCTTTCTTTTGGCGAGTCCACAGAACCGTAGGTTCGATTGGTTCGAGCTGTGCAATCGTCTGCGTGAAAGGTATCAAGACCAACGAACGGACAGATTTATCAAGGATGCTATGCGGAGACGTAAACAGGGACCAAATGAGAGCTTCGATGTCTTTTTAGATGCGATGCTAGTTATAGCGGATTCACTCACAGAAGCGCTAGGAGAATCTGAGATGATAACTGAGGTTAGACATAACTTGAAGCCCGAGCTGAAGCACGAGTTGTTGCATGTCGCTACGTCAAATCTGGCAATCTTACGCAAAGAATGCCATCGGCATGAAGAGTTCTTTCGCAATACGCGATCGAAACCGCGGATGGAGGTTTTAAGGCGAGTTATAAATATAGTGCGACAAGGAGAAGACTCTGAAAATTTGTCTGAATCTGAACTAGAAGTTTCCGATGAGGTTTTTGCCATGCGTATGAGATCTAGTTTAAAGTGCTGGAATTGTGACGAAACCGGTCATAGTTATCACGATTGCGATAAAACACGTCGCGTGTTCAGTTACGGTTGTGGTCTTATTAACACCTATAAGCCAAACTGCGATCGTTGTAATTCAAGGGCGGAAAACTTACCGCAGGATGTCCACCGAGTAATGCGAGGGGACATCCGACGTTAGCCTCTGTTCCAGATACTATCCCTGACCAAACATTACCTGACTTACCAGATACACCATCAGATTTAACAACCCCAAGACATTTTAAACCTTACCATGTACGATTAAAAGAATATCAAGAACGTAGAGCTGCTATATTTCGAGACACTCCTGATATAGTGAGTAAAAGTCGCTCATCGATCCGTATGAACACCTTTTGGCACAGCAAAAAGCTTTTGAAACAATTTACCATATCAACCGTCGTTCAAAAAGTAGGAGATATTCGACCTTTTATGCAGATAGAAATGTTCGGAGAGCCCTATCTCGCCCTGTTGGTTAGTGGTGCTAATAATAGCGTCATAGGTTCCCAGTTAGCAAAGCGATTGATCTTCGAAAAGGTTAAACTAGGCCCTATTAGAGGCGCAGTTCACGCAGCCGATGGTCACCAACAAACAGTTGTAGGCTCAATTCAGATTCCTGTAAGTTATCACGACGTACAAAAAGATTTTGAATTTCTTGTAATTCCAACCATTAAACAATCGGTAATCTGCGAAATGGACTTCTGGAAGTCTTTTGGAATTTCCATTTCGAAACCTTTTTTAATTAGTGAGCTTAATGTAGGCGATTCCACGGACGATTCTCTAATTGCCATGACGGCCACGCAGCGAACCTTATTGAGTTTTTCCCAGGTTCTGAACGCCTTGGCCTTGGAGAAACTTCCTTAGTCGATCATACTGCCGAGGCCAAACCTATCAAGCAAAGGTTTTATCCATTGTCTCCGGCCAAAGAGAAGTTATTGTGTGATGAAGTGGATCGAATGATCAAATTAGGCGTTATAGAAGAAGCTGGCGCCTCCCCATGGTCTTCGCCGGTTACTCTCGTTGTCAAGCCAGTGAAGGTTAGATTCTGTCTCGACGCTCGTAAGGTTAATCAGGTCACGGTCAAGGATGCTTATCCGATGCCAATTCTAGAAGGTCTTTTAAGCAGGCTACCTCCGGTTTATTGCATTTGGAAGATTGACCTGAAGGACGCCTTTTGGCAAATTCGATTGGATTCCGAATCTCGCCCAAGAACAGCTTTCACCATTCCAAATCAATTTACGCGAATGCCCTTCGGTCTGACGAACGCGCCTCAGACTATGTGTCGGTTGATGGACGTGGTCATACCTTATTCATTAAAATCACACATAAACGTCAGTAAAAGTCAGTTCTGCTTACGTAAAGTTGACTATCTTGGTTACATAGAAGGAGAAGGTGCCTACAAGTTATCCCTATTAAGATTCAAGCAGTCGACGAGTTTCCTGTACCAAAGACCCGTAAACAACTCAGAAGATTCATAGGGATGACTGGTTGTTACCAGCGTTTCCTCTTTCAATACTCATCAGTCATATTTCCTCTTACAGAATTGTTGCGAGGAAAGTCGTTCGAATGGAACGAGTCTGCTCAATCTGCTTTCCAAGAGATCAAACACATGCTATGTACAGCTCCCTTGCTAATCCATCCTGATTATGACAAACCCTTCGTAGTGCAGTGCGATGCATCCTTGCATGGAGTAGGAGCCGTACTCGCTCAGGTTGATGAAGTAGGATGTGAAAGACCAATCGCGTATATGTCTAAGAAATTAAACAAAGCCCAACGGAACTACACAGTCACCGAACTGGAGTGCCTGGCAGTGGTTTTGGCGTTAAAGAAGTTTCGCATGTATGTAGAAGGACACACTTTTAAAGTTGTTACTGACCACGCAAGCCTTCGCTGGCTAATGAACCAAGCTGACTTGAGTGGCAGGCTCGCTCGATGGGCGATAAAATTACAAGGCTATTCCTTTTCTATTGAACATAGAAAGGGAAGTGAAAATATTGTCGCCGACACGCTTTCTAGAGCCTTTGAAGGTTCCGACGAAATTGGTGAGTTGGATATAGAACTTTTCCCAGAAATTGATCTAGAATCAGAAGCATTTCAGTCCGACGAATATCGCAGGTTAAGGGATAGGTATCAATCTTCGGAGCTACCAGACTTTCGTGTGGTTGATAAGTACATTTATCGTCGAAATTTTAGTTACGGCCAACAGACCGATCCGGATGATTGTTGGAAACTATTCGTTCCTGAAGCGTTGCGCGTGAAAGTTGTTAGCTCAGCGCATGATCAGCCCACTTCAAGTCATTGCGGCATTGCAAAATGTCTAGAACGCATTCGGAGAAGATTTTTCTGGCCAAAAATGGTCATCGATGTTCGCAACTAAGACTTCCAAATTCCCCACACGAACGGTAAAGCCACCAATGGGAAGTCAAGCATCAAGTGAAAGGCCATTTCAAAGATTCTATGTCGATTTTATAGGACCTTTCCCTCGCTCAAAACGAGGAAATATAGGTATCTTCATTATTCTTGACCACTTTTCGAAATTTACATTTCTTAAGGCAGTAAAGAAATTTACCTCACAAGTAGTAATTTCTTTCCTGAGGGATGACATCTTTTCATGCTTTGGAGTGCCGGAAATAATTGTTAGTGACAATGGAACTCAATTTAAAAGCCATGATTTTGCTGCATTTATTTCCAAACACGGTATTCAGCACATAACAACTGGTGCATACGCTCCCCAGTCAAACGCAGCTGAGAGAGTTAATAGGTCTATTAACGCTGCTTTACGATCCTATATCCGATCCGACCAACGAGTCTGGGATGAATATTTACCTAGCATCAATTCATCGTTAAGGAATTTTGTTCATCAATCCGTTGGGATGTCACCATATTTCATAACATTTGGACAGCCGATGATAACGCATGGTAACGACTATAGACTGTTGCGAAACCTTCATTTGTTAAATGCTGACGTGGAAAGATGTAATCGAAGTGATCAATTTCAAACTATTCGATCGAATATAGAAAGTTCTCACCAAAGCCTATGAAAAAAACCAACGTACCTATGATCTGCGATCCCGTCCACGCTCCTTTGAGGTGGGACAAGAAGTTATTAAGCGAAATTTTGTTCTAAGCAAGGCAGCGGATAACTTTAATGCAAAACAAGAGAGAACGCTATAGTCGGGTGCCCCGACTATCAGATACCCGTTACTCAGGTAAAGGGAGTGGGAGGGAGATGGAGATATAAACTTTGATCACGCATAACTTTTTAACGAATGGTCCGATTTTAAAAATTTCTTCTACATTTCGATAGGTATTGATAAACACAATAAAACTGCATTTTTACTTTTCCGAAATATTTAAATTTTAAAAACCGTATATAAGCGATTGTGGGCGTTAGAGGGGGCGTGGCACCTTCTTGAAACAAACTTGCGCTGCGTAGGAACTCCAAGAATCTTCATGCCAAATACCAATCCTCTAGCTTTTATAGTTTCCGAGATCTCAGTGTTCATACAGACAGACGGGGGAGGGGAGGAAGAGAGGACATGGCTAGATCGACTCGGCTAGTGATCCTGATCAAGAATATATATACTTTATAGGGTCGGAAACGCTTCCTTCTAGCTGTTACATACTTTTGCACGAATACAATATACCCTTTTACTCTACGAGTAACGGGTATAACTAACCTGGAAATCGAACAGCTTGTTTTGGAGAAAAGACGTTTGAGGCGTGCTTGACAAACCAGCAGATCGCCATCCTCGAAACAAAGACTTAAGGAAGCTGGTCGCAGACTTACCAGGGCCCTAAGGCACGAAGAAGTAAAAGCACAACGCCAGTACATTGAGAAACTTTCACCCACCAGCACCAAGCATCCCTTGTGGAGGGCCCACCCAAATCTAAGTGCGCCGGCCGAAACAGTAATTCCCATAAGAAACTCTTCAGGCAGCTGGGCCAGAAGTGACAAAGACAGAGCTTGTACGTTTGCTTTACACCTTCGAAATGTCTTTCAGCCAAACCCTGCAACAAATTCATTCGCACTACCGTCGCCGCCAATTCGAATCGAAACTGAGACGGAGCCAATTATATTTCAACCAAACGAAGTTGCAAAAGTCATCAGCGAGCAATTGAAACCAAGAAAGGCTCCAGGCGGTGATCTAACAACTCACAAAATGCTAATTGAACTCCCAAACTGTGCAGTTGAGGTCGTTTGTAAACTCTTTAACGGGATTACACGACTTGGCTACTTCCCAAAAAAATTGAAAAAATCGGTAATCATAATGAATTTTGGAGCCGAATCTCAGAAAACTTCCCCTGAAAGGAAGCTAAATACATTTTGTATCTTACCACGCATTTGAAATTAATATGGAGTAATTTTCTTTAGTAGGGGCACCTAAGTATCACACGTCGACTCTCAATTGGGTAGGATCGTGCAATTTTCTCAGATTCTACAGGTTGGGTGGGCCAGGAAACGGAGAACAATCACATCTTAGTTCTTCTGTCCAATTATAAAAACGCGTCTTAAGAAATATTAACTTGGTTTAGAGTTCCTTGTATTCCTGACTGTCTACAACATTTGTTAATGTAGCGCCTATGTGGAAGCAGCCCCAAACGACCCACACCATTTTCCCTGAGCACGGCCGGAACCTTAAAGTAGACAGAGGGACTGCTGATGCATCACAGTCGTGCACGTTACAATGCCAATAAACAAATGCTAATTAAATATTAATTTAAAAATTGTCCACATTTTCATTTGCTTCAAACTAGTTATATTTTTAACAACGATGTCTTAATAGATATCGAAGATTTAAGGGAACGGTCACATTGAACCATTCCCAATTTTTCGCGTGCATTACTGGCTTATTGATTGTAAAAAAAAGCAGTGCGTTTCAAATCACCGGCTTAAATTAAAAGAAAGCGTATAATTCTTTCGGATTAGGAGGCTGATGAAAATATTGAGGAGGTGAAGGATCTAAAAGATTATAGTTGACCCGAAAGTCTGCTCAACATTTGAGTTTATATACTTAAGTCCGTCGTACCCCAGGACACAGACAAATTAAAGTTAACCAATTTAATGAAAGAACTCGGTATGGTGTACTTGATTGGTAAGAAATACATATAAGCCAGTGGTGGCCAGCAGAAGCAGCGCTCCCGACCCATGGCCTATGCAGTTTTTCTGCCGCTGACACCACTGATTTACATACATACATATGTAGGCTCACATTTATTTTTTCTTCTCTCCCTTTCTTCTCACTTTGTTACTCAACTGATAAAAGTTATACTACTATTTCTGAGGTACAAATATTAGGTTGTCAAAAAAGTCTTGCGGTATTTTCGCTAGTTGGCGCTGAAAGCGCGTAGTTCTTGTTTTATTCGTCGCATCTGGTCATAATATACCTTTTTGGAAAGCTCATTTCACGCGCTAACACGTGTTTGATTGATTGTCTTTTCTTTTAAGTCGTTCGTGAGTTACAGCGTAGTAATCATGGAGCAAAATAAAGAGAAAATACGGCATATTTTACAGTACTACTACGATAAAAGCAAAAATGCATCTCAAGCCGTCAATAAAATTTGTGCAGTTTATGGACACGATACAGTTTCCATTTCCACCGCACAACGATGGTTTCAACGTTTTTGTTCTGGTGCAGAGGTGGTCAAAGAAGGAAGGCCTGTCGTAGAAAATTGCGATAAAACCGGCATAGTAGTAGCCGTAGCATCGGTCAAGAGCTTGGCTTAAGTCATCAAGCCGTTATAAATCATTTGAAGAAGCTTTGAGTCACTTAAAAGCTCGATGTAAAAAAAGAACAAAATAAAATAATAAAAATACCGCAGGACTTTTTGGAAGTTTTAAATACATGGACAGGGATGATATTAAGGAAGAAATTCCACCACTTGGCCCCCGTTTAATTTTCAGAGAAAAACTGTTTGAGTGGAGAAAAACTTTTGTAAGTATCTTAATTTACAAAAAAAAAAACAATTGGCCCACAATTTTAGTTTTTATTTCTTTTATGTATGATGCCAACAAAAGCTCTGTTTTACTGAAAAAATCTACTTTCACGTTCTAAAAAACAAAAACATACGACTGAAGTATGAACCTTAAAGTGTAATGATACACTTAATTAATCTCAGAAGCAACTTGTATAACTGAATACACTATGCATATTTACCTGCGTATTCCAAAAAGCTCCCCGACGCAAGGATTCTTAGCACAAGGACCTCAAAGTTCGAAAAATGCTGAAATTGGCCAACTTTCCGGAGGTCTCAGAGGCAAACCGATTCATGGTTTGTTTTGATGTTCAAGTTTTTTAAAAGATACACTCTTTATCTTTCAAAACCCTTACTTAGAATAATTTTAGGATTTTTTTTAAGGGAGAAACGTATTCTAGAAAACATAGTCAAAAAACATAAAAGTATACAGCGGTCAAAATAGTAGTAGTGTTTTCCAAAGAATCGTTTTGGAGATATTTGAGATAGCCAGTTTTTTGACCACTTGTTTTATTAAATGCAACAGTTCTCAAAAACCGATGGTCCAACAATTTTGTAACTGCCACCATTCGAAGGGAAATAGGTGCTCACATTGTGTACTTTTTTCAACTTTGGTTGAAAATTAAAAAAAAAGGATAAAAAATTATATTTTTTTACTTTCCGAAAACTTTATTGAACATTCTTCGTGATTTTTTGAAAGTTCCAGCTGCGTCTGTTTGCGATTTCAGCTGTTTAAGGCAAAATAAGTTTAAAAGACTTGGTTCAAGATGTTGTATTTTGGTGCATCCCTGGTAAAAACAAGCCATTTTTTTTAAGGAAATCCTTGATTTTAATAAGAAATACAAAAAAGGGGTGATTCCAGTCTACGCACGACAGAAGTGAAACTTCTAGTATTCCTCTCTCTTTTATCATTTAATTATCTCTTTTTTTTAAATCCTTTTCGAACCAAAGCCGATCGCAAACGCTACAAGCAAAGCGGAAAGGATTTTCCACAAACATTTTTTTAAGTTGTTTATGTGCAAATTTGTGATTCACATAGCCACTATAAGGAGGTACAAAGTCATCATCAAATTCTATCGGTGGACCATCAAAATGTTCTTCGATATCCACATCGAAATCAAGATCACCCAGCGATTCTCTATTCGGGAGTTCATGGTCATCGTGCACATCCTGCTAACAGAAAGTATAATTTACTGGAAAACTCATTTGAAACCAATTTATATATAGTCCAATTTTTTTTAGAAATCTATACGCACAATATTAACATTATTCGCATCATCATAATTCGGTTGTGTAGTTATGGCTTCTTGGAGAGGAGCCTATAGTATCTCATCAAAATGCTAGAAAAATGAATACATATCCTATATAAATTTCAAACTTAATTCAATGTTAATTAATAAGTTAATGAATTCGAATACCGCTATCATGGCATATTAACTTACAATTTCGGAATACGGAACGATTTTCCCTTTCTTTGATGGAATTGGAGCTGGAGTTATAGCGTCAGCTGCAGCAGATTGCAGATGCTCTCTGTATGCCTTACTTCGTTCTGCAGGCGTTTTAGCTTGAGATTTGGGAGGCTGTAATTCCTTTTTCCTCTGTCTGTACCGCCAGTGGGCCATTGTTATTGTAATTTGACTTCTTCTTTTTCTCGGTCGGTTTGTTTACCTTTGAAAGTCGACAGCTGTGCGCTGCAGCGGATTCGCAGTTCAAAGGATGAGAGGTGTGCAGCTTAATTAATGTCACAGAAATGATTTCGGCTTAAAAATCTTATTCTCACACAAGCAAGCTCATTCTTTTTATACCCTTGCAGAGGGTATTATGATTTCAGTCAGAAGTTTGCAACGCAGTGAAGGAGACGTTTCCGACCCCATAAAGTATATATATTCTTGATCTGCATCACTAGACGAGTCGATCTAGCCATGTCCGTCTGTCCGTCCGTCTGTCCGTCTGTCCGTCTGTCCGTCTGTCCGTCTGTCTGTCTGTCCGTCTGTCCGTCTGTCTGTTTCTACGCAAACTAGTCTCTCAGTTTTTAAGCTATCGGGATGAAACTTTCCCAAAAGTCTTCTTACTATTGCAGGTAGTATATAAGTCGGAACCGACCGGATCGGACAACTATATCCTATAGCTCCCATAGGAAGGATCGGAAAAAAACGTTAAAAAAATTCTAGCTTCGGTGTTTTTTGAAGTATTACCTTCTAATCTTGGGAATATTATTTTTTATATATTTCTGAATTTCGAATTAAATATTTAAAAAATCGGATCACTATATCATATAGCTGCGATAGGAACGGTCGAAAAATTAAATGGAAATTAATAGGAAAAAAATTATATCTTTGTTGATATTTATTACATTCTCTTCTACTCTGGGATATGACTATTTTTAAATATTTCCGAATTTCGATTTTAATTTTAAAAAGATCGAACTACTATATCATTTAGCTGCCATAGAAACGATCGAAAAATTTATGTGAAATAATAGGAAATTTAACATTTTTGCGATTTGTAAATTAATAGAATGATCTGCAAGGGTATATAAGCTTCGGCTTGCCGAAGCTAGCTTCCTTTCTTGTTTTTTTTAGATTTTACTCTCTCACCTTTGTACGAGCGCATCCCACCGGGAAAATTCCTCTGGAAAATAACATTATAGATTTTCCACACGTACTCAGTTATGGTTTTGCTCTATTTGCAATATCTGCTTTTCCACACCCTCCCAGTTTTGGTTTTCCACTACTTTGCAGTATCTGATTTCCCACAATAAAAAAAAACTTTTTATACCCGTTAGTCGTAGAGTAAAAGGGTATATTGTATTCGTGCAAAATTATGAAACAGCTAGAAGGAAGCGTTTTCGACCCTATAAAGTATATATATTCTTGATCAGGGTCACTAGCCGAGTCGATATAGCCATGTCCGTCTGTCCGTCTGTCCGTCTGTCTGTCCGTATGAACGCTGAGATCTCGAAAACTATGAAAGCTAGAGGATTGGTATTTGGCATGAAGATTCTTGGAGTTCCTACGCAGCGCAAGTTTGTTTCAAAAGGGTGCCACGCCCCCTCTAGCGCCCACAATCGCTTATATACGATTTTAAAAATTTAAATATTTCGGAAAAGTAAAAATGCAGCTTTATTGTGTTTATCAATACCTATCGAAATGTAGAAGAAATTTTTCAAATCGGACCATTCGTTAAAAAGTTATGCGTGATCAAAGTTTATATCTCCATCTCCCTCGCACTCCCTTTACCTGAGTAACGGGTATCTGATAGTCGGGGCACCCGACTATAACGTTCTCTCTTGTTTTCATGTAATATTTGTATGTGTGTTTATTAATAATATTTACAATCGAAGCATTCGAATTTAAAATGGTTAATGCCTGAAGCATTCCCGGTTTTTGATTGGCCGAATGCAGATCTTAGGTATCCATGTATTGTAAGCCTGTCTTCTGAAAATATCAAAAATAATTTAGATATGAATGTAAGACCGGGAATAATAAAAAGAGTAATTACCATTATCCCATCTCCAGATCTCTCCAGAAATTATGCCTAGTTTGCTATGGCCGATCAATTACCCTCTAATCAGCTGTTTTATGTCGGGGATGAGTTCTCTAGTTCATAGGATGAGTTCATAGTTCTCTATGAGAAGAAAAAATCAAGTATGGGAAATGCAGGCGCAACAGTTCCGGTCCCAAGAAGTCTCAATCGGCCTGGCTGAAATAAATGTAATATTTTGATTAAGTTAAACAACTAAGTTAGTACTGAAGTACTATTTATACAACCATTTAATGAACACCGCACACCATTTACCCCTGGTGAAGATTAAAAACATTTCAAGTGACACTGAAATGCAGAGTGTGTGTTAAAGATATCATCTGGAGGCTTATATTTATTAATGGCGAAAATATCTGTGGTACTAACCTCTCTAACGCTGAAATTAAGATTATTAAACGAAAACATCTATTTTATCAGTCACCTTTTTCTTGTTTTTAGATTAAAATTAACTATTTTCACTTTTCTATTTCCCTCTTGCACGAATATATGCATCATATATTTGATAATACCAACATTCCGAAGAAAGATAATAATTGGTCATAATTTTGTTTAAACTTCAGGTCATATTTTGCGCGCGAATAAATATTTCCTTTAAATAATATTTTTCAGGGACCGTAATCATTAAAGGTTACGTATATTGAATGAATATTTTAGAAAATCCTGGTTGTACAATATCTTTGAAATCAAATTAACACAGAATCTTATTCAAAGGCCGTGTGGCACGGAAAGTTTTGTTATTGAGTAAAATAAATTAAAATCATCAATAAATAGGATTATAGTCATTATGATTATATTTATTGAGTTTAATTTATTTAATTAAAAACTATTAATATTTTTTCCACGTATTTTAAAAATACTACAAATTTAGATACATGTGAAAACAAGACTTTTGGTTTTGTTGTAAATCATAGGATTTTTGAATACTAAAAGTTTGTGATTTTTTTATTTAAAACAAGAGAGAACGCTATAGTCGGGTTGGTGTCCCGACTATCTAATACCCGTCACTCAGCTAAAGGGAGTGCGAACGCTGTACTCGGGTTGGTGTCCCGACTATCTTATAATCGTAACTCAGCTAAAGGGAGTGCGAGGGAGATAGATATATAAACAATTTTGATTGCGTATAACTTTTTAATGAATGGTCCGATTTGAACATTTCGATAGGTATTAATAAACACTATAAAATTGCGTTTATATATTTTTAAAATCTTAAAAGATGTGGCTTCCAGACACATTTGAAAATCGTTTATGGCGATTGTGGGCGTTAGGGGGGGCGTGGCACCTCGATGAAAAAAACTTGCGCTGCGTAGGAAGCCCAAGAATATGTGTGTGAAATCTCAACTTTCTAGCTTTTATAGTTTCCGAGATCTCAGCGTTCATACGGACAGACAGACGGACAGACGGAGATGGCTATATCGACTCGGCTAGTGACCCTGACCAAGAATATATATACTTTATAGGGTCGGAAACGCTTCCTTCTAGCTGTTTCATACTTTTGCACGAATACAATATACCCTTTTACTTTACGAGTAACGGGTATAAATATTATAATCGGGGTGCCACAGAAATCACACAACGCATAAGTGGCCTGACATAGATGCTATTCAGAAACCCACCCCATTTGACGCGCAGAAATTATCTATCCCCACACCACTGCCTGCACAAAGGAACAGGATTTCAAGAACACTAAAAACCAACTTCTCACTTTCCCGCTGAGTACACAACCAAAGAATCTTACGCGGACAACGCACACTAGGAATGTGTAAGGTGGTCTCAACGCAAGAGCTCCCAGCGGGAAAGTTTCACTGGAAAATATGTTATTTTCATTAGGTTTCTCCATAGAAGGGGAAGGGACAAAACCTCATTCACCCCTTACGTTAATTCCGTCTCTGGTGTCAAAATACACGGGGGTGACACAAAAAGTGAGGGGTAAATGAGGTTTCTATGTGGTTTTCCAAAGGAATTTACATTTTCCCTACACCGTCGCCTGCTAAAAGATACAGGATTTCCCACATTTTCTGATAAAAGGAAGAGGATTTCCAACACACAAAGAACCACCTTCTCACTTTCCCGGTGGGTTCCCCTCCGTTACGTTTGATCTTCGGGACTTCTATAGTAAACACCATTTATTTTGAGTATAGTTTAACGAACTAAAAAAAGCACAGACAATGGCCGAGCAGTTAGCCTTTCCATCCATTATACAGTAACACCCATGTTCAATTCCTACATGAGGAAAGAACATTTTTGTTTTTCATAAATTACCAGCATTACAACGCAGTGTGCGATTTTCAAATTGTATGTCCAATTTTCTCTAGTCCGTATACATTTTGCATTACAAGTTTGGAAAAGTATAATGAATTCGTAATGGAGACCCGAAGGTGATTCTTTCCCATTACTAGTAATGCAGATTGTGTCTGGACCACATTACAAGGCGGCCATGCCTATGGCAAAGTAATCCATGTTGTAATCCATTGTTTCCCTATTACTAGAGGAGAAGTAATGCATTTGTAATCCATTTTCTAAAGGCAATTTTCGTTGAGAAGTTGAGAAGGGATCAGGCAGACTTGGCACCGGCATCACCACCACCAGATCGTGGAGCACGGGCAACGGATTTCAACGGAACAACACGGAAGAACGCTGCAGCGAGTCGCGCAGGACATCGACAAGGACAAGCATCCAGGGACCGCGCCGAGAACCAAGCTTCAGGTACGATCGCAACAGCCAGGAGGGAAGGCTAGGGTGGAACGTTCGTCTTTTTCGGGGCGTTTGCTACAGGGACTGCTTGCGTAACCGGAGCGTAAAAGGAAACTGAGTAGGCGTCAAGCGGGACCGGCCAGGACAGAGCAAGGGACAGGAGGTTGCGGCTGGCAGGACGAAGGTCTTGCAAACGTGGTGCCTGTTTACCTTAGTCTGGGAACGGTGACGCTTCCCTAAGCCCAACGGCCCAACTCCATCAGTGCGACAGATCACCGAGCGGCGTCGCAGGAGCATCACCAGAACGAGACATATAATCATTGTAAGCCAGAGCCGTAAATAAACGCCTCCTTAAACGAATTCTGAGGTGTGGTAACTGTTAGCCGGGCGGTCACGTTTATATAAATTTGGTGGGACGAACACATAATCTACTGAGCTAGCCGCACGATTTTCGTAGCGAGCAAACCGTATGGGAAGGGAATGAACAATTAAGATCTCAGAGAGAGACAAAGCTCGCACCTCTCTTTGTTCTCTCCATCTCTGCCTACCAAGCGGGAAAGTTCCACGGGAAAATGTGTTATTTTCATTAGGTTTCTCCATAGAAGCGGAAGGGACAAAACCTCATTTCTATGTGGTTTTCTATGTGGTTTTCCAAAGGAATTTACATTTTCCCTACACCGTCGCCTGCTAAAAGATACAGGATTTCCAACATTTTCTGCTAAAAGGAAGAGGATTTCCAACACACAAAGAACCACCTTCTCACTTTTTCGGTGGGCTGCTCTCTTTTAAAGACGTCATTTGTGCCAGTCTCTATCTAGCTATCTTATTCTATCGCCTAAGAGAGACAGACAGGTAAACATATTTAACGTCCTCAGCAGAGCTGAGCTCGCACTATGTGCGAGCGCGCTCAGAGCGAAGAGAGGACAGAGAGAACGATCGTCAGCGGTGAAAGAGAGAAAGGAATATGTACGATTTTCGTGAATCGGTTTTACTCCGTCCCACAGTGGGGCGAAAAAGCCAAAAGTCTGCCTTAAATCAGCGGAGCCCTATAGCAAATATCTTTTGATGGGGTATTGTTAAAGGAAATTAAATATGTAAAAAAACATCATAACGTGAAGTTTTTTAGTGAAATTTTTTTGTTGTAGAAAATTTTTAAAAAAAAAAAATGTTTTTTTAAAGAAAAAAAATATAAATAAATTACCTATAGGGTTCTTAGTTTCCCAGTATTTTTTTTTAATTTAACTTGATTTTTTAAAAAAAAAATTATCCAAATCGGTCAACTATATCTTATAGCTGCAATATAAACGCTTATTACAAAGGGGAATATCTCGGTTCTATTTCAATACTTGTTCATATAAATCAGGTTTTGGATCATATCTCGATAACAAATTAAGTTTATATTTATATTTTCAGCAAAATAAAACAAATTTAAATTATAATTTCATTTTTTTATTCATTCTTCATCTTCATCACTACTGTCAGAACAGTCAAATATATTTGCATACTTATTTTGAGAACTGGGAGGACTTTTTATAAGATCCAGAGCTGACTCTGGCATTTTTGCTTTTTTTTTTGAGGAGTTTTAAAAAAGCTAGAAATAATGGGATCCGAGCTGATAAGCAATCTATTAAACACATCCTCGTTTGATTTTTCGCGACTGGTTTTTCTGGAATTGTGTTCTCTGAAATGCTTAAAATCCTTATTCCGTGCTTCCTGTGCTTCCTCAGTTAATTGGCCAATAGGTACCAAAGCATGTTTAATTATTTCCGGACCATGAATAAAAAATTTGTGCAGAGTTGGTGGCATATTGTACCACGGATAGAGCTTTACAAAATGTCTAGCCGTTTTTATTGCGTATTCTCTAAATTTGTCTATTTCAATCTCTTCATTGGATGAAACAACGATCAAAATGGTATGCATTTCTTTAATTAAATCCACATCTAAGTGTGTAATTTCTGCAGACTGCTCAGCATTTTTAAAAAATCTTCGAGAAGTATTACCATCATTCGAACTTCCAAATCCAGGCTTCGGTACATCAACAAGTAAACCCAGTTTACTTTTGAATTCGTTTTGAATACGTTTTTTATTACTGGCAACAATATCTTTGTCCTCGACTGACCTTGCTTGCCATCTTTTAATGGGTAGTTTATAAGAAACATGTAAAAGACATTCAAAAAAGCGTATCCAACCATGCAAGGTTGAAAGTCCGAAACTCAAATTTTCTGTTTTCACAGCTTTTTGTAACATATTATCTATGTTATTGAATTGCTTGCTCGTTGAGCCGCATAAATAGCATGTTCGTGTTGATGTTGTCTCGGTGATTGCATTGCACACTTTGCCGTCAATCATTGAAAGAATTAGTGTATGGCTCACTTCAACACCATTGCCTTCTATGTCCACATCTGTTTTAGCTAGCTGACTGATTTCTGCATTTACTCGATCATTTTCCGCCTGCGAGACACTTGAAGTTTCCTTTATGTATTCTATTTTTAAAGGTCTGCAAAAACGAGTTGAGCCGGGACGTGGGTTCTGCCATAAAACATATTCTTCACATGTCATTTTTATTGGAACTATGGAAGTGATAAGTACAGAGGAATCTGTAGCTTCCGGATCGCAAAAAGCTTGCTTATAGGAACTGTGTCCCGAACTTCCATCAAAACCCCACTTGGTAATTAGGCAAATATTCCTCATCTGACTCGGGTTTAAAGTGGCAATCTTGCGTTTTTCTAAATGAATTAACCGTTGAGCAGTGTGATTCATCAGGGCTTGAAGAGTAACTTTGGCCACTGACTCACTTATAACAATGCTTTCTGGATAACACTCTTTTTTCGCTAGTTGGACAGCATAGTACGATGGGAATCTATCTGGAGCAGAATCTCGGACTATATTGTATTGAAATCGAGAAAGTCGTGCTTCGACCAATACTGCCAGTGCTTCCTCTTTGGACATTTTGTCATCTAGCGGCCTTACAAAAGTCTTTTTATTGAATACTGCAGATACAATCTTGGATTCTTCAACATGACCTTCTGATCTAAGCTTAGATTGCGTAGCAAATGCTAGCACAGTCGAAGAATGTTGTTCCCTCAAGTCCTGGGTTTTTCTAAGCTTGGTTCGGTTGGTGGATTCTTCAAAAGATTTCTCGTTGCGTCCTCGTTTAAGCTCACAAAAGAAATCAATGGTTGAATCTAGCCAAGCCTGATTTGCCTTGAGAAAACGGTCTTCCACTCTATGTGCTCGAGTCCAGCGAGTCTTAAATTGTGAAATAAACCTTGTCAGTTTTTCTTTTAGACTTTCCAAGCTCTGGCCGGTTGCCTTAGTTTGGTCGCATAAAGACGTTTCCAAGTGCTGAAACTTTTCCTCAAACAAATCGTACGTAGACCTCTGCATGATGTAAAATAGCTCTCGGCGAGTGCGAGAAACAGTTGATAGTTCTGTTTTAAAAAGATATCAACTCATTTAACCTTTGTTGTGGTAAAAACACACATGTACTACATTAAATCTTACCAACAAATTGAATCACTATTTTTCACACTTCTAAGACATCACAAAAGCTCTAAAACACGAATACAGCACATTAACAAGAATATATTTGACGCCAGGAACACAATATAAATACCTCCGGCTTCATTTTCCATCATAATTGGATTTAAATTTGATAAGACAAAATAATTGGACAGCTTGCCGCGAAAGAAAAACAAAAGTAATTGAAAACAGCTGACTAGTAATACAACTAGGGATTCATACTGTAAGTGCGCGCGGAGAAACCAGGGCTGGCGACTATTCAAATTACGAACATTTCTTGCTAACTTTAACCGCGGTTATCTCAGAAGAGGCACAAAAGGGCAGGCTAATTTTTTCAGAATTTGTAGTTAAATATCTAAACTTTTTTTAAAACAAAAATTAAACGGGGATCTAGGGTGTAACACTACTTTACGTCCAAAAATATCCAAAAAAACACAATTTTTTTGGACCGATTTTAAAAAATTAAAAAAAAATAGTAATTATGCACTTAAATTTTTTTTTTTTTTTTCAATATTCTAAGAATTGGTTGCTCTTAAAATTGTAATCGTTACATATACAACTTAGACCCTTAAACGCTTTCAGAAAAATTTCAAAGATGTATAAAAATCCTTTTTTTTCTTATTGGCTAAAATTCTGTTTCGAAAAATCAACTTTAAAAATTGTTAGTGGGTGAACCATTCATCACAGATCACTTTTTCTTTTTGATTTGTATAGAGAATTCAATTGTTTTTAAAGTTGCATTGCCACATTTTGGAATATCTTAAAAAAAAAAAAACCATTTTGGCAGGCTTTTTGTTCTAGGCGCCCCACAGTGCGTCCCCGAAAATCCATAACGCGCCTAAAGAAGTTTCACTTCAAAAAACAAAAAAATTATTAAAATTTATTTTCAGAAACTGTTTACAAAAGTAACATTTTTTACTAACTTTTTTTTTGTTTTTTTTATTTTTTTAATTTTTAAAAATTAAATCATTAAAAAGAAAACAAAGACAGGTCAACCATATTCCAGATAATCGCCAACGTTTAGACGCACGAAGCACGTGATCTTTTTGGACAACCACGACGCATAGAATTGCATAACACTTCTCCCAATCAGCGGTATGCAGCCAATGGCCAACTTACGCACAAACACGGAGGAACAATTTCGTTACAGCACATACACACGCGTAAGCGTGCTGTGCACATTGCATAGTTGTCATCTATTTCTCTACCCAAATTTGCACACCGAAGACAATAAATACATACATACGCTTTTCCACTGCTCAAGTAGCTTTTGCTGAATTTGTGTCTACGCATTTATCTATTTCCAAACGCCGAGCTGCACTTTAGGTACAGGTTAGGGTTCATTAATTCCCGGTTGCAGAACTGTTGTTTCTCGAACTGTAGGCCCCTTTTTTTTACCTAGTTGATGCATAATTTACAGTCAACGCCATGATTCCATACAACAAAAGCGAAGCGACCACCCACGATAAGCTACATACCTTGCGGCAACAACGATCAAAAGTGGAGGACAACATCAAACGTTTAGCCTGCCGCGTAGAATACAACTCAAAGGAAACGGTGGAATCTCTAGACTGCAATGTGCAAATTCATGAGGCATATTTTCGGCAGTTATCTCAGCTGCAAGCAAGAATCGAAGAATTAGATCTTGTCGACGACGGACGCGCAGTGGTTAAAATCTTATTTGTTAAAACAAAAAGCAAATTAAAATCACTAATCAACAAGGAACGGCGCACTAGCTGCCACGATTCTAGTTTTCTCAACACAAAATCAAGCGCACATCAATCCCGGTTGCCACACTTCGACGGATTAACCTTGTACATAGAGATCCACTAATTCCTCAGATCGATAAATTCAATTATTTGTTGAACTGTTTGTCAGGACCAGCACTTGAAGTAGTCAGGGCGTACCATTTAACAGAAGATGACTACTCCAATGCATTTGATCGACTCAAGAAGCGTTATGATGATAGCGTACTTATCTTTTTAGATTCCATCACGAACCTGACCTTCCAGTGATAGTCAAGCCAGATGCGGCAGGACTTCAGCGACTTATTGATACATTCTATCCGAGGATCTCTCGATAATGATAATCCTGGAACTACGATGAGAAACAATCTTTCGACGAGCTACCCAATTGGTACGTTTTTTGTAAAACACTTACACACAGATGCAGGTTCCTAGAGGGTCGTCAACGGATCTCAAACAAAAACCCCCAAAGTGGTTCGTATCAGAAGCCGTAAGCATTCTCAAGTTCACTGTCGAAACAAGAGAGAACGCTATAGTCGGGTTGGTGTCCCGACTATCTAATACCCGTCACTCAGCTAAAGGGAGTGCGAACGCTGTACTCGGGTTGGTGTCCCGACTATCTATTGGGGCTAAAGGGAGTGCGAGGGAGATAGATATATAAACAATTTTGATTGCGTATAACTTTTTAATGAATGGTCCGATTTGAAAAATGTCTTCTACATTTCGATAGGTATTAATAAACACTATAAAATTGCGTTTATATATTTTTAAAATCTTAAAAGATGTGGCCTCCAGACACATTTGAAAATCGTTTATGGCGATTGTGGGCGTTAGGGGGGGCGTGGCACCTCGATGAAACAAACTTGCGCTGCGTAGGAAGCCCAAGAATATGTGTGTGAAATCTCAACCTTCTAGCTTTTATAGTTTCCGAAATCTCAGCGTTCATACAGACAGACGGACGGACGGACGGACGGACGGACAGACGGACAGACGGACATGGCTAGATCGACTCGGCTAGTGATCCTGATCAAGAATATATATACTTTATGGGGTCGGAAACGCTTCCTTCTCCCTGTTACATACTTTTGCACGAATACAATATACCCTTTTACTCTACGAGTAACGGGTATAAACATTTGGGACTACACAGGCTCATTGCAAGTCCTTTGCTTTTTTTTTTTGATATGCATAACAAATATGTTTATTGGTGAGTGAAACTCAATTCACTTTCAAATATAGAAGAAATTAACAAAAAGTAGTGCATAAAAAAGTCTAATTTAAAAAATTGAGCAGTGTGGCAGTCTATACGTCTGGAATGAGTTTCCCACTAGCGTGTCGTCCAAGTATGAAACTCGTCCAAGTATCCAATTGTCTGATAGGTGCAATCTTTTTATCTTCAATCTTCTGTTAATAGGTCCGGAAAGTGTGAGAGCCAGTCTGTTTGTGTGGGAGACGAGTCTTGATCTGTAGCGAATGACAGTGTTGGTGATAGATGTACAAACAGGATTAATTTTAAGATCTGGAAAAATAGTAGTGTTTCCTAAAATTTTGGATTGGCAGGATTCAATTCTTTATATAGAAGTGTTACAGGCAGTGCCCCAGAAGTGTATACACCAATGTAGACTAGGCATCAAGGTTGCTTTGAAGAACCGAGTTTTCGCTGTTATCGACAGTCCACAACCTGGACGAAGAAGCAATCTCATTTCCCCCGATTTTTGCCTTACTGAAGCACAGGTTGCCACAATGTGCTATTTCCAGGTAAGCCGCCTGTCCAGAATAAGCCCAAGGTACTTAACCGTGTCGGAGTGCATAATTGGAGTCCCGTCTAAGGTTAGGCAACGAAAAGGTGGTAAGGTGAGATTTGGCAGGATTAACTGCGATATTCCATATCGACGCCCAGGCTTCAAACTCATTTAACATTTCCTGCACCATATCTGTCGCCTTTCTTCGCAGAGCACTTATCGCCAGAAATGCAGTGTCATCTGCATAGGTAGCTGTTAAAACAGGTGAATATTGTATATAAAAAAGGCCCCAGCACATTTCCCTGAGGAAGTCCAGCAAGTATAGCCCATAAAAAATACTAAAAGATCCTCTAACAACACCTGGAAGGTTCTGCCAATAAGAAATAAGCGGAGGAGATCAAAGTATGTCGGGAGAATAATGGGTTTCAGCTTAAAGAGTAAGCCACAGTGCCAGACTCGATCGAAGGCTTGCTTGACATATAGAAATACTGCGAAACAATACTTTTTCGCCTGAAATGCTTTACTGATACGGTTGAACACCCGATTTACTTTTTCAATAGCGATATGCAGACTCCTGAATCCAAACAGATGATTCGGAATTGTATCCTGGAACATATGAACACCAAAAATCCTTTTCAGTTAGATTCGCTCAAAAATCTTAGAGAAGGTTGGCAATAGGCTTATAGGCCAAAAAGAAAGTGCACAGCGGGGAGAAACGCCTTTCTTGGGTATCATAACAACTGCTCCGGATAATTTGAAAGAACAACATAGCATTAAAGATACTCGTAAGGAACGTAATAGCTGGCAAAGTTTTAGCAACTTTCCCGTCAATGCTGTCATGCCCAGAGGCTTTGTTTGTCTTTAGTCGCTTTTTTGGTCTTTAACTTCTTCTACATCAATAGGCGAAATTTAAAAAGCAGGACCAGAGGGATCATAATCAAAAGCTTATGTAGCAGCCGTCTCTTAATCTGTGACCAATTCAAAAGGCTTTAATCTTTCTTCAAAAAAATCACCGAATTCCTTAGCTATTTCATCATCTTTGTTTGCCCAGGTACCGTCCGATCGAAGTAAGGGAAAATTCTGGCTGCCGTTTAAGCCCGCGAGTGCATTTCAACAGCTCGAAACCTTTTCTTTTCTTAATAATGTATTTGAAATATTGCTAAGATGATGCGTTTGCATCCAGCGTCACCGGAGTGATCTCTTCTGCCTAACCAGCGTCGTTATTGCAGTGTTTAAAAGGGCATTATTTAGCTCTGAAACAGCAGAGTGATTACCGTTAGCAAAGTCCTTTGCTAAATTAAACTTAGCTAAACGGAAGGATTTCACCAGTTTTCTTCAACTGCTTACGGAAATCTCACACAGTAACCGATTGCTCATCCAATTCGAGGTGCAGAGTATGGCAAACAGCGCATCACACACTTCTGCATGAATTCTCAATAAATCAAGTTCATGTGGCCTCCATCACTTCAGAGGTAAGCATCTATGCAGACAGGAGCACCACAGGATTTTCTTATAGCAGTTTCAGGTAGTCAGAGCGTTATGAGATTCAAGTTCGAAACCGTAATGGATCCCAGAGGTGATCGTTCTAGCTGATCCAACATTCTATCAGCCCAGCAAAATCAACATTCTGATCGGAATTGAAGGATTCTTCGAAGCCATCCGAGTTGGAAAGTGCACAATGGGTACGAACGTGCCCACGCTCATTAATACAAGTTTCGGATGGGTATTTCTAGATGAAATCGTTTCGCACCTTTGGAAAGTGGAAAAATACCAAACGCCGCGACAAACTCTTACCGAAAAAGAACAGCTCTGTGAACAGCATTACGAAAATACAGTTGCTGTTGGATCCGACAATCGCATTACAGTTCGCCTTCCATTTAAGGAAACACCACGAACGTTAGGCCAATAGTACGACAGCGCCACCAAACATTTTTTCCTACTCAAACGAAGGCTAAATAACAATTACTATTCAAAGGAATCATACTTTCAATTCATCCGCGAATACTTCACCACAGGTCACATGTCACTCATCAACGACGTCGACAAGGGCAAGCCTTTTTTCTTTATTCCCCACTATTGTGTGTTACGGCCACAGAGCTGGGTACGAGTAGTACGCAAAAACTTCTTCCGGCGTAGCATTAAACAAAATTATAATGGTAGGACCCACAATCCAACAAGACCCAATCACATTGCTGTCATGTGACCTACGCACAGTGTAAGATTTTGCCAATCTAGGGGGACTTAAATCAGTAGGAGTCGTATTTTTTAAGATATCGGCTTCAAATTTGGAGTGAATATTCTAGTAAGACCAAAGGTTATGTTGGACATAAAAAATAGGCGGGGCACTTTAGAAAACGTAAGAAAATAAAAAAAACTGATTTTTTAAAGAAAAAACCACAATAAAAATAGTAAAAAAAAAGATTTTCGAAACTTTTAACTATTTTCGTATTTTTATACCCGTTACTCGTAGAGAAAAAGGGTATATTGTATTCGTGCAAAAGTATCTAACAGCTAGAAGGAAGCGTTTCCGACCCTATAAAGTATATATATTCTTGATCAGGGTCACTAGCCGAGTCGATATAGCCATGTCCGTCTGTCCGTCCGTATGAACGCTGAGATCTCGGAAACTACGAAAGCTAGATGGTTGAGATTTCCCACACATATTCTTGGGCTTCCTACGCAGCGCAAGTTTATTTTAAAAAGGTGCAACGCCCCGTCTAACGCCCACAATCGCCCACTAACGATTTTAAAATGTGTCTGGCGCCCACACCTTTAAAGATTTCCGAGAGGTATAAATGCAATTTTGTTGTGTATATTTATACCTATTGAAATGTAGAAGACATTTTTCTAATCGGACCATTCATTAAAAAGTTATTCGCCATCAAAAAAATGTTATATACCCATCTCCCTCGCACTCCCTTTAGCTGAGTGACGGGTATTAGATAGTCGGGACACAAACCCGACTATAGCGTTCTCTCTTGGTTGTTATAACTTTCGTCAGCTTAAAAAATTTTTTTTTTTCATTTTGGAAACCACTTTTTTTTCTTGAAAATGTTGGATTTTGTTTTTATGCTCATGTTTTTAGCTGTAACTTCGACGTTATAAGCTGAAGAGCTGCAAATAAGATTTTACATTGAAGAGAATTGATAACAAAAACAAAAAACTTTTTAGATTTTTTTTAAGATTTTTTTTTTAAATGGTAAAAATTTAATCTTCATAGAAAAGTTGTATTACTTTTTTTTACCAAGCTAGTCCGACTCCGAATTCGAGTCACAGCTGTCGTCAGTGTATTCATCTTTTGATAAAAGTTGGGACACATCTTTTGAAGGCTCTAAGTGTCTAGTTTTTTGTGGTGCTCGCAAACTGGCTATAAACGGATCGGATGATATCAGTAAACTGTGCATAAAAAACAAACATGGATACCATTTTGGACAGACAATTTTTGTATGCTGCCTCTAGATATTGTATTGGTGCATTGAAAATTTACTGTCTATCATAAGGGAAAGTTCTTGATCTGCTGAAAGGCGTTTTGAAGTACCATAAGATGATAATTTAGCTTTCTAAATTATAGTCCCCGTGGACGCGGGAGAATTTGATAATTCATTAATTAATTTAGCTGAATCCCGTTCTCCGTCCGCCCGCAAAGCCTGTTCTGCGGCTGATAGCAATTGATCCTCACCCATCGTTGACAACAATTCTTGGCTTTTCCTTTTTTGTGTTTTAGGATAACACTCAGAAAACGCATATTGTGCCCTCCCTCTTTTACTTAAGGTGGAAGCAATGACATTAATGCGATAGTCTTCGCCACTTAATGTGACCTGAAACCTGGCTTTATCTCTTCTAGATTTGTCAAATCTGTTTTGAAACTCAAAAGACGGTTTACTCATGTGTAATTTCAATTTGGAGTGATCAATGTCATTGCCAAACACCATCACTGCGTGCTGTACAAGAGCGTCTCGCTGAGCGGTTTTTATGTATTTTGATCAAATCTCGAAAAATGCAGCACTGCTTATTTCACTCATTTCTAAATATAAGGTCTTTGGGCAAAATATGGGCAAGATTTTATTTTAGATTCTGAATCAGAATGAATGCCTGAGAATGATGTATGTTCTGGTTGGATAGAATACGATAGAATAATATAAGTTTTTTTTCCACCAAAAAAACAAAATATGAAAAAACACACTTACTTTTTGGCACTTTTTCAAAAAAAAAAAATAATTTTTTGTTGGTTAAAAAAAATGTTCTAGTTTTAAAAATAAGGATTAAAAATTGTCTAAAGTAACTTAGTAAAATAACTTTTGGCTGCTCCCACTGATCACGCGATGCAATTGATAAGACTAAACTTTGTCAACTGATGCTCGCTTCCCAGTGCAAACTTGCACGCATTTCTAAAGTCCAACTTTAAAAACCCTTATCTTTTTGTTCTGTTTTGTGCCTCTATTTGTAATAGTTGAACATTTCTAAAAGTGCTGCTTAAAGCTCATCGACTTCAAAAATAGTTAAACTTTTGCTAAAAGTCCCCCTAGACTGGCAAAATCTTACACTGTGGGTCGCCTCAGATCTAATTCCGCATGTCGAGGACCCTTTCAATGTATTCAAAAATCAGCTTGTCTTCGATCCTAAGAGACCGAATTACGTTTGCGAAACCCCACACGCGGGTTTTGTACGCAACTTAATCCCGGTCACTTCCGCAGAATCTGTACGACCATCTCTGTCCTTACACACAACAAAAAAACTATGTTAAATCAACTATTTAATAGTGAAAACTGCCCCAACCCATAAAAAATAGAAAATGCACCAAAAAATAGTAGATTACCTATAAAATAGTAGATTACCTACAAAATTGTTTTTTACCCGAAAGACATTGTTGTTTTTTAATTTATTTTTTTAGCTATTTTTATTTTTAATTTAATTTTTTATATTAATTTATATGGAAGTTATTCATAGACACTTACATCTCACAGATTCTTTAACTTACAAATCAGGTTTTTTGCCTCCGCTGGGAATCGAACCGGGGCCGCAAACATCGGAGTCGAGCACTCTAACCAGTAGGCCACAGATTTTCGTAGAGGAAAATCTATAGACTTGAAATCAACATTTACCAAAAAAAGAAAAAGGAAAAACATCAGTTGCAAAAGCGGGATTTGAACTCGCGACCCAGAGATTATGAGTCAGATACTCAAACCACCCTAAGACCAGAAAAATAGTTGACCTACAATTTATTATTGTATTTTTAAAACAACAAAATACATGAAGGAAAAAAATAGTTGTGTTACGATATTAATTATGGTGTCACTATTCAGTGCCCCAACAAATAAAACAACAAATAAAATAGTTTTGCTCCGATATTAATTAAGACGTTACTATTAATTTGCCAAACGAATAAAACAACAAAATACATGAACATTTCGTAAAAAGGTTTTCAACTATTTAGTTGTTAAATACTATTCAATGACAAAAAAAATAAAACAACAAAATACATGAAAAATTCAGAAAATAGTGAATAGTGAAAATATTTTTTCTATTGTATGTTGATTTAACATAGTTTTTATACCCGTTACTCGTAGAGTAAAAGGGTATATTGTATTCGTGCAAAAGTATGTAACAGCTAGAAGGAAGCGTTTCCGACCCCATAAAGTATATATATTCTTGATCAGGGTCACTAGCCGAGTCGATTAAGCCATGCCCGTCTCTTCGTCTGTCTGTCTGAACGCTGAGATCTCGGAAACTATAAAAGCTAGAGGATTGGTATTTGGCATGAAGATTCTTGGAGTTCCTTCGCAGCGCAAGTTTGTTTCAAGAAGGTGCCATGCCCCCTTTAACGCCCACAATCGCTTATATACGATTTTAAAAATTTAAATATTTCGGAAAAGTAAAAATTCAGTTTTATTGTGTTTATCAATACCTATCGAAATGTAGAAGAAATTTTTCAAATCGGACCATTCGTTAAAAAGTTATGCGTGATCAAAGTTTCTATCTCCATCTCCCTCGCACTCCCTTTACCTGAGTAACGGGTATCTGATAGTCGGGGCACCCGACTATAACGTTCTCTCTTGTTTTTTTGTGTGTATATTGAAATAAACATTTTTTTTAATTTTGTGGGGGCAATGAATACAACATTTTTTAAAATCCTAATTTGTTTTTATTTTTTAGAAATGAAGAACTTATTTTTTTTAGAAAGAAGAGGTTTTAGAGGAATTAATGCAAAAGATATGAAGTCAATCGGATTCATATAACCGGAGATACATATTTTCAATGAGAGGGTACTTTTTCAAATTTGACAATTTTAGCAAATTTAAAAATTTTGACTAAAAAAAATGTTTTTTGGCCAAATCCTGATACACGTGATTACTTATTTTCCGAATAGTACATGTAAAAAAAGTTTCAGGCAAATCAAAAATGTGTATTTCTTCTTGGTCAAATCTGTTCGGTTTGTAAAAGAACGCCCCATGTGGATGCTAATTGTTTCACTTGTGTAAAACTTGTAAAAAAAATTACAATTATTTAAAGTTATTTCACAGTAATTTATAAGTAATATTAAAAATGTAGTTGTGCAATTACCTTTTCCAAAAGTGACTTTATCCGACATCCTATAAAGGTCTGGGTTGCACTTGACTTCCAGCTATTGTGGAAGTTTATTAAAGACTTAAGACAGAAAATAAGTTTTAATGTCTCAGAATCTGACTTGGGATTGGTTCATGAAGGGCTAGACCCAGTTGGAAATTATTAAGGCATTAAGGCAATTAAGGCATCGCAGAAGATTTGTTAAATTACTATTGCATACTTTTATATTAAAGAAATTACGTTAATGTAACTATTTTATAATAGTGGATTAACTATTTAAAATAGGTTCAAGATACAAAAACAAAAGCGAAACTATTTTAATAGTAGCGCAAATATTTTAATAGTAGTTTAACTATTTAATAGAACACAAAGCAAAAACAAATACACGGACGACTATTTTTATTGTTAAAGTACTATGTTTTATAGTTACTGAACTATCTTCATTGGTCAATTTTACCAAGCTAATTTTTTTGTGTGCAGGCATTGGGAATATCTGTGTATTACACGCCGTCGCAAAAAAGCGAGGTCAATGGACAGGTTGAACGATTTCATTCAACCTTTATTGAGATATCCATGGTTCGACCTATTTTGGAATATTTCTCGATTGTATGGAGCCCTCAACATAATGAACATCAAAAATTAATTGAGTCAGTTCAAAAGCAACTTTGGAGTTCATGAGCCCTTTAGGGTTCTTTGTTCAAATTATAATTTAATGTATACTGAAATATCATTGGAAAACTCAATAGAATGTTTATCAGCTAAAATGTACTCCTTTCTTAAGTCCTCGAGTAGTCTGTTCTAATCATCTTGCTTTGTTAAACTCTTATTTAAGTTATATTTGAGCTATATTTTTAGTAAATAGTTATGTTAAGAAAAGTTAGCAATTCATTGTAAACTGTAAGCCCCAATAAATATATATGTCTCTAAGAAATGATCATCCCAAACTCAAACCAATTCAGTTGGTTTTCATTGCGGTGGACAGATATAAGAACTCTTTCCATTTAACAACGAACCACAAGCCAGTCGATATCTTTTTTGATAGGACTTAAAGAATATATTATCAGGGACTTACAAGTTTTAAGGAACAGACCCAAGAAAAAAATTTTAGACAGGGAGATATGGTCTATGTTTCAAACAAGCAAATCAAAAGCAAAGAGAAACCTCGGTTCAAGGCAGAGGAAGTTGAAGAAAGCGCCAGGGCCAGGGTCCCCAAAAATTAGGGACTGAAAACGTTTCACGAAACTCAGCCAAATAAACTAAGATTAGACTCTAAGAATACACAATAGAAAATTAAGTAACATCTCTTCCTAAAGAATGACAACTGTTTACGTCGCCACGGCGCTTCATATCTTCAAGTACCGGCGGGTCGTTCCAGACCAGAACTCGCCCATGTCATTATTCTGTCGCATTTGTTCACGATCCGTTGCACGATCATTGACAAAACTACCAATGAAAGCCACCGCCGCTTCTGTTAGGATTGAAAACAAGAAATGGTAAGATATGATTGATAGTTTTTTCAAGTTTTGTAGGCTGAAGTCGTATACGTATTTCAACGAGAGTTGATATCCAGCGGCGGTTACTTTGGTTAGAACGGCAGGCATTGCCATTAAATGCGATATCGTATAGGTCATATTCCCAATCCTGACCGCTTCCTTGTCATATTCGAATACAAATGAGCCTGATAGGGGACGTTCTTCAGAATCCGCAACAATTGTTCCGTTGAAGTTGGTGAGAAACAGCCTTCCGTCATCAACTTGTTCTATCTCTACCTGATCGTTCCTCAGGTAGTCGCAGAAGGCGTGGCCTCCCTTCAGCAGTCTGGGAATACAGCTGGTTTCGACCATTTTCTTCAAGTTTTTCTCTCTACAAACCATTGTGTTTCCAACGGAGAGGCAATCGTCAAGTACTGCGTAAGTCTCCTGGGGGTCCACTGCCAGCTTGTTAAACGGTAGGGCTACCTGTTTTCTAGATATGATTGTGGGGTAAAGGAGCATCAGCCGATATTTCTTATCCACAACTTTGGGTAAAGAAAGTACGTAGAGTAGCGAGGTTCCATTAGTTAAAATCGATGGCTCTGCAAATTCCACTGCTTCGACCACATTCTGGTACGGAAGACTTTGGGTTTCCGCCAGGAGGGTTGCTACCTCTTTCTGGTTCTGCAGGTTGGAACTCACGACCGACGTTTTCGTCAGTTGACAAGCTCGCATAATTTCGATAACATGATTCATCAAAATCGTCGCCTTCTGCATCAGGACCGTAGCCACATGAGCGTCTCCGTCAATGGCATTCACATTCACCCTTGCCATTACGACGTCCAGCTTCCGCAAAGAATCATGGGTAGCGTCGAAAAGTCTTGTGCTTATTAGCACCTGTTGATTGTTATTTCGAATTACGACATCTTAAGATTAGAGAATGGCATTCAAATAAGAGGCATCAGGGGAACCGGCAACCCACTTCCAGGCGGATCCCAGCCAGTCTACGAAGCGTGTGTGGCGGTGTGTTGAGGTCATTTTTGCAATGCCATCCGTAGCTCTTTCCAGATGGTGTAGCACAAGTTCCAATATCTGATTGTCAATGATTAGTGACGCATCCTCGGTAGTTTTGTCAATTATCCGTTGCACTTGTGACAGATTAATGGGCGAGTTCTGGAGTGGAACGACCGGCGTGTCGTACTTGAAGATGTGAAGCGCCGTGGCGACGTAAACAGTTGTCATTCTTTAGGAATAGATGTTACTTAATTTTCTATTGTGTATTCTTAGAGTCTAATCTTAATCTATTTTTTTATAATTTTTTGGTTAAATGTTATTGTGTGTTATGCGTGTTTTTTTGTGTTTTTATACCCGTTACTCGTAGAGTAAAAGGGTATATTGTATTCGTGAAAAAGTATGTAACAGGGAGAAGGAAGCGTTTCCGACCCTATAAAGTATATATATTCTTGATCAGGGTCACTAGCCGAGTCGATATAGCCATGTCCGTCTGTACGTCTGTACGTCCGTATGAACGCTGGGATCTCGGAAACTATAAAACCCATTTTGCATGCAGATTTTAGGAGTTCCTACGCAGCGCGAGTTTGTTTCAAATAGGTGCCACGCCCCCCCTAACGCCCACAATCGCCATAAACGATTTTCAAATGTGTCTGGAGGCCACATCTTTTAAGACTTTAATAAAAAAAAAAACGCAATTTTATAGTGTTTATTAATACCTATCGAAATGTTGAAGACATTTTTCAAATCGGAAAGAAAAAGTTATACGCAATCAAAATTGTTTATATATCTATCTCCCTCGCACTCCCTTTAGCTGAGTTACGATTATTAGATAGTCGGGACACCAACCCGAGTACAGTGTTCGCACTCCCTTTAGTCGAGACACCAACCCGACTATAGCGTTCTCTCTTGTTTTTTTTAAAATTCATTTTTATACCCGTTACTCTTAGAGTAAAAGGGACCATTCATTAAAAAGTTATACGCAATCAAAATTGTTTATATATCTATCTCCCTCGCACTCCCTTTAGCAAAGCTACGATTATTAGATAGTCGGGACACCAACCCGAGTACAGCGTTCGCACTCCCTTTAGCTGAGTGACGGGTATTAGATAGTCGGGACACCAACCCGACTATAGCGTTCTCTCTTGTTTATGTTAAAATATTTATTTTCTGTATTTTTATACCCGTTACTCGTAGAGTAAAAGGGTATATTGTATTCGTATTGTATTTTACCCTATAAAGTATATATATTCTTGATCAGGATCACTAACCGAGTCGATCTAGCCATGTCCGTCTGTCCGTCTGTCTGTTCGTCTGTCCGTCAGTCTTTCTGTCCGTATGAACGCTGAGATCTCGGAAATTACAAAAGCTAGAAGGTTTAGATTTCCCACACATATTCTTGGGCTTCCTACGCAGCGCAAGTTTATTTCAAAAAGGTGCCACGCCCCCTCTAACGCCCACAATCGCCCACTAACGATTTTAAAATGTGTCTAGCGCCCACACCTTAAAAGATTTCCGAGAAGTATAAATGAAATTTAGTTGTGTATATTTATACCTATCAAAATTTTTCAAATCGGACCATTCATTAAAAAGTTATTCGCAATCAAAAAAATTTTATATATCCATCTCCCTCACACTCCCTTTAGCTGAGTGACGGGTATTAGATAGTCGGGACACAAACCCGACTATAGCGTTCTCTATTGTTTTTACAAAAATCTTATATTTGAAAAGAGGGATCAATTATCTGTCGATTAGTGTAAGTTACAACTATCTAGGCCAAAATGGAAAATTTGATTTATTGCACGTTTTTTGTCCCAAGGGGCCACTGTGCGACGTTTGTTGCTGTGAATAGGCAGTATTTTGTTGTGTACGCCTTTTCGAGGTGATAAAGTAAATACTGTCCGCAATTAACTGATTTGCAAATTCATCTGAATTCCCAATGTAGGGGTTGCTTACGCGAAAAGTAGAGTAAATGAAGAATAATGACATAACTTCTGACGGACAGCCTTGGCAGATGGAAATCGTATTGCGACGATCCGCGAAGATCCATTTGGCACCCGACTGTGTAAAAGGGAGGGCATGTGGTCGAAACATTGCCCGATCGTTTTACGATCAAGCGACATCTTACTTGTAGAGTAATGACAGACGAACTTTACGATATCTACTATTTTTCAGGCATATTTAATATCTATTCTCGTTATGCTAGATAGGAATAAGGCTTACCAAGAACCGACCAGATCCGGCGAGATTCTGCCGACAAAATTAGTGCCTGAACATCGGATGGTTCTCCCTCGGCCCAAATCCTTTTCAGGACTAGGACCACTAATATGCCCGCGTAACACGACTGGCAAAATATTCCGCTTTGTAGACCTCAGAGAACCGAATAAATCATCTAGGTTATAGTGGAAGGTATCGGTTCGTGGGTTTCAACGCATTCCGATAGTTATCACAGCTTCCGCCGAATAGATGTGCAGATGTGAAGTGCTAAAATGCGTTGATAATTGGAAGACCACTTTGTTAAGGAAAATCCTGGTATCTCATTTAATTCTTCAACGGTAGCTGCCCCTATTAGCATATCATCAACACGAATGTCATGTATAATTATATGAGCTGCCACAGTATAAGATTTACCATTTACCTCGGCCAAGAAAAGAGGCAGATACAACTCCATAAGTTAATCGAAACCTGAACATTGTTGAATAGTGGCACCCACCATCAAAGTTAACACCACAGCTATTCCCCCTACCCTCATCGACACATCGATGAGCAACTTACACAATTCACAAATCATCACATACCAGCGGAGTATCTGCACTCAAGTCTCCCCCCGGCCCCCCGTGCAGAGTCAGCATTCCAAGTGCCGTTGACGTTCACGATATCCGGTGCCGGCCCAACGGCCAAACATCAGAACATTTGGGCCAACAACAGTAAAGCAGTGCAGCGAGTGCATGCAGAGGACGAAAATTGCAACGCTTGAGATTTTAGACCAGCGACAAAACTACAATGCAGCGGTCATCGAACGGCGCTGCCGCTGCAGACAACAACACCCGCTGCCGGCGCAGAAAACAAAACCCGCTGCCGGCGCGGACAACAACAGCCAGCTGACACTGAAGACGGCTACTCTGCAGAACTACAAGGCGACGCTAGAAGCGACGTCAACGGCGACCGCAAGAACGGTAACGAAGCTACGAAGCGACAATGGAAAACCGGTGAATTGAGACTTTCGCTGGCCTGCAAGCAAAACATTTGGATTTTATACTTATAATAATTTATTCTTTAGGGCTAGTACTCAACCCAAGAAAAAATCGTCTAAAACAAAAAATTTCATATGAAATTTCATATGAAAAATAAAAAAAAATAATTAAAAATAAAAATATCCACAAAATAGAAAGAAAAGAATTAAGATAAAAAATGAAAAAACGGACGAAAAGAAAAAATAATATGGAATTTATCATGCACACTCGCACTTACACCTTACTTGCCGCTCCCCAAGTAAACCTACACCACTAAAACAAATTGATACCCTTAGAATCTGCACGTTGTAAGTAACAAACAACCTGGAAGAAATGTACACACCGTCTTAACAATTTACACGTCATCGACACTTGAAAACGAGATAAGAGAACACGCACAAGAAAAGATGAAAGCCAAGAAAACAAGAAGAAGCGTTTTCAGTAACCAGAATAAGTCCTAGCATCCATAACATTCACTATTTGACCATTACCCTGTCTGACCCATAAAAATAAAAATAGACCTTATCTGCCCTAAATAAAAAATATAAAGAAAATTAAGAGAACTTATCAACCTTAAGGGAATTAAATCATTGAGAATAAATAAAACAAAAGAGAACGCTATTAATCAATGGTCCGATTTTAAAAATGTCTTTTACATTTCGATAGGTATTAATAAACACTATAAAATTGTATTTATACATTGAAAATGTTAAAAGATGTGGCCGCCAGACACATTTTAAAATCGTTTAAGGCGATTGTGGGCGTGAGGGGGGGGGGGGGGGGGGGGGGGGGTGGCGTTTCACCTCGCTGAAAAAAACTTGCGCTGCGTATTAATACCAACTTTCTAGCTTTTATAGTTTCCGAGATCTCAGCGTTCATACGGACGGACATGGCTAGATCGACTCGGCTAGTGATCCTGATCAAGAATATATATACTTTATCGGGTCGGAAACGCTACCTTCTACCTGTTACATACTTTTGCACGAATACAATGTACCCTTTTACTCTACGAGTAACTTGTAAAAATATAAAGAAAATTAAGAAAAGTTATCAACCTTGAACGGATTAGATCTTTCAAAATATAAGAAATGAAAGGAACTCTCAAAATTCGAGGCACCCTTGTCAACCCTTCTTGGTCAAATGGCCAATATAAAAGAAGACGTAAAGAAAGTTGGCGAGAAGGTGACCGGCCTAGACCAGGATGTTCCACAACCTAAACCTTTGACCGCCGCCCGCACTGAGTATGAACTGAAAGAGATTGCAAGGTTGCCCGATTGCGTAAAGGAGTTACAGGTCTTTGAGGGGGAGTCCAATAATTATGACTCGTGGATTGGGAGAGCCGAAGCAGTGTTAAAGGATTATCAAGTGATCAAGGATAGGCCCTTGTAACGATCCATAGTGCTTAGTATTAGGCAGAAGACGACCCTTCTCTCGTACAACGTGCCTGATTACGACTGGCCCGAGATCAAGCGGGTCCTATCACTCCACTATGCCGATAAGAGCGATCTACGCTTACTGGAACAGTAAAGACCATCGATGCATGTTATTCGGGGGTTAATAGTCACTTTGCTTTAATAATTCGCTACCTCAAAAACGACTTCCAAAGCCCAGAAGTTGCTAACGCCCTGGTGGAAGCCTACAGGGCCTTGGACGTCTTTATTAGGGGCTTGAGCGGAGGGGTGCGAAGAACTTGCCGGAAGCCTATGCAGTTTGTTAGGAGTTACAGATCCTGACTTTAAGACCCAACTTACTTAGAGCCGGTTTCTCGAGTCCCTGTTAAAGTCCCTGATAGCTGTCTGTCCGAAAAACTTAAAGACCAGATAAACTGTTCGTAAAAGGAAATCGGTTTTCTCGACTCCTTTAATTTATCTGAACGAAAAACAATTACAGAGTGCTGTTAGCGCACAGAATGAGCTGTAAAGCGCAAAAAATGGCGTGCTTTGATTATTCGATCAGCTTTTTTGGTATAATTCAAAGGCACATTCAGCTGTGATTTCGTTTCTTCCTCTTAGTTAGCTTTTGAAAATCAGCTGTCGTTTTATCGAGCCGAAAACGGTTAGCCGGGAGTCCGAGTCCCTGTTAAAGTTAGCTCTCACATTTATGCTCGAGAAAGCCAAAATCCCAGGGACCTTATCTGTTCGAAAAATGTTAGCCGGCACTCGAGAAACCGGCCCTTACTCTAATAAGTTCCCTACTTATCAAAATTATCGCCCCAGATATTCCGCGGGCGATAAAAATGGAGCCCAGCCAATCAGGGCATTCTTATCGTTCCAATCATAATAAGGGAAACTCAAGCGTAAAACGCAGCCCCAGCACTTCATCTAATTTTAATCCATTTCGAAAATCTCAGAGATAAACGCATCTCCGTCATCAACGAATGTCGCCTATAACGAGTATGGGGAGCGGGCTACTAATGAAAATTATCGCGATAGCGCGGACCCGGCCAACTGAAAAGCGAAATTCTTCACAACCCTTGACTTGACGTCGGGATTCAATCAGATTCACATGAAAGAATCTGTCATACCAAAAACAGCTTTCTCTACCCTAAACGGGAAGTATGAATTTTTGCGCATTCCATTTCGCCTGAAAAATGCAACTGCCGTGTTTTAGAGAATGATCGACGATGTGCTGCGGGAGCACATCGGGAAAATCTGTTACGTTTATTTAGACGACATCATTGTGTTTTCAGTAAAGATTACGAGTCCCACTGGCATAATCTTCGTGCCATATTCGAAAAACTTAAGCAGGACAATTTACAGGCCAATTTAGAAAAAACACAGTTCCTGGGCACACTGGTGGAGTTCCTTGGTTACGTCGTGACCTCGACCGGAATCCGTGCAGATGAGAAAAAGGTGAAAGCCATACCCGAAATGCAACTGCCTACCAATTCAAAAGAACTCAAAAGCTTCCTAGGAACTTTATCTGCGATTACACAAAAATCGCCAAGCCCCTGAGAAACCTCACAGGAGGGAAACATTCTAAAGCTAATTCCATACATTTCAGGAGAATTCCTATCTTGCTTGATGATGATGATCGGAGCCGTTCTTTCCCAGAATGACAATGGGAAAGATCATTGAATAAGACAATAAGACGGTGAACGAGAATTAAATGCTATCAATTGTGTGGGCACTCGATAACCCCAGTTCCTATTTGTACGGTGCCGCGTCAATTAAGGTCCATATCAACCATCAACCATCAAATTGACTTTTGCGTTAGGCAACCGAAATTATAATGCGAAACTACAACGATGGAAAGCGCGCATAGAAGAGTACAACTGCGAGCTTATTTATAAGCCAGCCAGGTCCAATGTAGTCCCTTATGCCTTGTCCCGTATCACATCGAATGTTAATTATCTTGGTCACGATACAGTTTCAGCCCCAACATCAAAATCAATTGCTACTGTCCATAGTACTACTCAGGACGCACAGTGTAAAATTTTGCCAATCTAGGGGGACTTGAATCAGTAGGAGTCGTATTTTTTAAGATATCGGCTTTAAGTATGGAGTGAATGTTCTAGTAAGCCCAAAGATAATGTTAGATATAAAAAAATGGGCGTGGCACTTTAGGGTGCGTAACAAAATAAACAAAAACTGTTTTTTTAAAGATAAAAACCCGAATTCGAATATTAAAAAAAAAATTTTCCAAACTTTTACCTATTTCTGTATTTTTTGTTATAATTTTCGCGAACTTAACAAATTTTTGTTTTATTTTTATAGACTTTTGGATTTTGGTTTTATGCTCATGTTTTCAGCTGTAACTTCGATGTTATACGCTGAACAGCTTCAAATAAGGTTTTATATTTAAGATAATTGATTAAAAAACAAAAAAAACTTCGGTTTATATCTTTAGGTTTTTTTTTTTTGTAGATGGTAGCAATATAAACTTCAGAGAAAAATTGTACTACTTTTTTTTTGCCAAGCTAGTCCGACTCCGAATTTGAGTCACAGCTGTCGTCAGTGTATTCATCTTTTGATAAAAGTTGGGACACATCTTTTGGAAGCTCTAAGTGTCTAGTTTTTGGTGGTGCTCGCAAACTTGCTATAAACGGATCGGATGATATCAGTAAGCATACGATCAAAACATTATACAATTTTGGACAGACAATTTTTGTATGCTGCCTCAAGGTATTGTATTGGTGCATTGACAATTTACTGTCTATCATAAGGGAAAGTGCTTGATCTGCTGACAGGCGTTTTGAAGTGCCATTAGAAGATAATTTAGCTTTCTTAATTATAGTCCCCGTGGACGCAGGAGCATTTGATAATTCATTAATTAATTTAGCTGAATCCCGTTTTCCGTCCGCCCGCAAAGCCTGTTCTGCGGCTGATAGCAATTGATCCTCATCCATCGTTGACAAAAATTCTTGGCTTTTCCTTTTTTGTGTTTTAGGACAACACTCAGAAAACGCTTATTGTGCCCTCCCTCTTCAACTTGAGGTGGAAGCAATGACATAAATGCGATAGTCTTCGCAATTTAATGTGAGCAGAAACCAACAAAGAAACTCAAAAGACAGTTTACTCATGTGTAATTTCAATTTGGAGTGATCATTGCAAAACACCACCACTGCTCGCTGACCGGTTTTTATGGAGTAAGGCTTATTTTACTCATTTCTAAATAGAAGGACTTTGGGCAAAATATGGACAAGATTTTATTTTAGATTCTGAATCAGAATGAATGCCTGCGAATTATGTATGGTCTGGTTGGATAGAATACGATAGAATAATATAAGTTTTTTCCACAAAAAAAAAACTGAAATATGAAAATATACATCAAATATATATTAAAAAAATGGTTTTGTTTTTGAAAGTGGATTAAAAATTGTCTAAAGTTTCTGGGTTTTTTTTTTTTTTGGTATAAGCCGAAGTAGGCACATTTTTAATAAACACGCCTCACAAGAAAATAGTTCTTGTTTTCATGTTTGTCGTCATAAAGTTAAAGAAATCTGCAGGTAGTGTTGCCCCACAGTGGGGCATGTTACTTCATCTGGGTTAATATATATTATAAAAGTCACCCGTGTCTATCACGGCCGAGAATCCATAAGTCCGCTGGGTGTCGTCTGCGGAGACGACGTCGGCCCAGTGGTGTGGCAAGACGTCTAGCCAGGCGGTTAGAATGCACCAGAAGCCGATCCCTGTATCGATTCGAGAACTGAGTTATCATCTCAGTAGCTGTTGGTACTCCTGTGTCACAAAATAAAACGCAATTTTCGACGTAATGATGCCACTTCACCCCAAGCATCCTCCGTAGTGCTTTTGTGATGCAAGTCTGAACTCTTCTTAGTGACGTGTCGCAAGCGGTGCCCCAGCATGTTATTCCCCAATCTAGGGTCGGAAGAACAATGGCTTTAAAGAGCCGTACCTTGGCCTGAAGGGATAATCCGCTATCTGAGCGAAGTAGCCAGTTCATTTTGTCTAGTTTTGTCCTTGCTGACCCACAGACACGGTCAATCTGACCCTTCTAGCATAGACGGTGGTCTAAGGTAACACCGAGGTACGTTACTTTCTGCTCGTGCTTAAGTCTATCACCATCCAAGTAAAGACTACGGTATCGGCCTGGTCGAAGAGCAAAGGTGGCGTGTTGCGTTTTATCAACGTTCAGCGCAATATTCCATCGAGAGACCCAACATTCAAACTCGTTCAAGAATGTCTGGACACGCCACGAGGCCGAGGAGGGGGTGCTGCCAGTAGCTAGGAATGCAGTATCATCTGCATAGGTGGCAAGAAGAGTACCACGAACCACTGGGTTTGGGAGATCCGAAGTGTAAATTGTGGTCAGAACCGGGCCAAGGACGCTTCCCTGTGGGACACCAGCACGAATTAGACGTAGTCCAGAAAGATGTCCACGAATGTCAACAGCAAACATCCTATTGTCCAGAAATGACACAATGAGCTTCCAGAGACCCTCAGGCAATAGTGGCATTAATTTGTAGAATAGACCTTCATGCCAAACCCTGTCAAAAGCCTGTCTGACATCAAGAAAAACAGCCGAGCTGTATTTATGACCTTCTAAGGCATCTGGGATGTGGTTTACGACTCTGTGAACCTGTTCGACAGCGGAGTGGCTACTACGGAAACCAAATTGATGGTTTGGTAGAGCGTCATTAAAGCTGTCAATATCCAGGAGCCCGTTAAGTACAATCCGCTCAAAAACCTTGGAAAACGTGGACAGAAGACTTATTGGCCTGTAGGACACAGGGGAGCATGGATCTTTGACCTTTTTGGGGAAAATTGTAACTAGAGCACGTTTCCAAGGGGATAGAAAATGGCCAAGGTTGAGTGACGCATTAAAAAAAAGGCAGAGCTGCGCAATGACAGAGTTGGGTAGTGACTTTGCAACTTTACCATCTACCGTATCCATACCAGAAGCTTTTGTTGGGACCAATCGCTTAATATGATCACGGACCTCTGCTTCATCCAATGGTCGCACAACAACAGGAGAACCGAAAGAGAGTCCAAACATAGAAATTGTTGCTCGAACTTCCTGGTCTGTTGCGAAATCGAACGGACTAAATCGGTTTTCCAGATCATCTGCAAATACATCTGCTATTTCAGAATCACTGTGAGCCCAAGTGCCATCGCTTCGTTTAAGGTAAAACCTGTTAAGAGGTTGTCTTTTCAGATTTCGTGTGCATTTCCATAATGCAAACCCACGATTCTGGTTCGGATCAATGGCACTGAGATGATTCACCAAAAATTCAGATTTTGCCAATCGAAGGACTTATCTGAGTTCTGACACGGCAGCCCTCCACCTTGCCAAGTCCAGGGTATGCCATGTCCTCATCCAAACGCGGCGAAGTGTACGACCTTATCTGGCCAAGACTGCAATTTCAGGTTTCGAAGAAGCCCATGTTGGCGGCGGAATAGTTACACTTCTAGCAGGAGGGGCAGCTTGATGGATCTTGTCTACTAAAACCTGAGCAAACGAATCAACGTCATCCGCAGTGACAAGCGGAGGGTTATCTTCAGTCAAAGCAGTGAGCCTGGCACTGAAACTTCCAATATCCGAGCCCCAAGGTAAAAGCCCAGTTTTGGTGATGACCTGATAGGCAGCCACAGAAAAATATATCAGGAGCGGGATGTGATCAGAGGAAAGGCACGAACATTCAGAGATGGAAAGGTGGCTGCACGGGATACCTCTATACACAGCAAAATCAATGGCAGTCGGAAGATAATTATTGATCCAGGAAAAATGCGTGGGTCCCCCAGTGGCCAGAATCTGCATGGTTGAGCTAGAGACAACAGACATCAGAGTGTTTCCACGAGGGCAGGACCGACTGCAACCCCAGAAGCTATGGTGTGCATTCCAATCACCTCCAATAATAAAGCGGCTACCCACAGAGCCGAAAAGGCGCAGAAATTTCGCAGCTGGCCACGAGTGACGATGACCAGGAGGACAGTAAACAGCGCTAAACGAAATTCTTCCAAACGACGTAACCAAACTTATAGTAATTGCCTGCAGATAGTCTCAGTTATTATGGTGATCAGGTGATAGTCCAGGGACGATTTAATAATGATAGCAGCACCACCCCGATTTCTATCATCAGGGTGGTTGGCGCAGTGCACAGCATATCCATGGATTCGAAAGAAAGAACGGCTGGTAAAATGAGTCTCTGAGATTAACATAATGTCAATGTTACGTTCCTGGAGAAAGTGCTCAACCTCTAAGGATTTGCTAACTAGATTGTTAGCGTTCCATATTACTATATTTAATCCGTAGTTAGTCATTGCGGAGCGTTGACTCAATGACGTGCTTGGACATCACGCTCTGTAGCATTTGCAGAGTCGCCGTCATGACTGACATCATTTGATCAAAACGTTCCAGTAGTTTTTCAATTGCCGCCGCTTGGGAATTTACAGCAGCCTCTTGCTGCTTTTGTAAGTTATTAATAAATTCCAAGAGTCTGTCCTGGGCAGGTTGTTCTACCACAGAGGCCTTAGTAGTATTTTTAAAATTAGGCTGCTTTTGGCTGCTCGCAAGTTGCAATTGATAAGACTAAACTTTGTCAACTGTTGCTCGCTTTCCAGTGCAAACTTGCATGCATTTCTAAAGTCCAACTTTAAAAACTGTTATCTTCAAAAAAAAAAAAATTCTTTTGTGTTGTGCCTGTTTTCGTAATAGTTGAACATTTCTCAAAGTACTGCTTAAAGCTCATCGACTTCAAAAATAGTTCAACTTTTGCTAAAAGTCCCCCTAGATTGGAAAAATCTTACACTGTGCTACGTGTCTTCTTTCCTTGCAATTCGGAGATTGTTTCACATAACCTATTTAAACGAACTGGTCTATATGTCGATGATCTCCTTACAGGCGCAGACGATCTAAACACTGCACTACAAAAGAAAAAGGAAGTCTCAAAAATGCTAAGTCAGGCTGGATTGACGATGACCAAATTTAACAGTAATTAACCCATAATAGGTAATTCATCAGACCGCGAAATTTAAATGCAGCTGGAGGAATTGAAGTCAACGAAAATGCTTAGACTACCATGGCAGCCATCTGACGACGTATTCAATTTTCAGTTCAAATTCGAGTTTTCTTAGACTTCTACTAGACCGACTATCCTATCAGAAGTATCACGAATATTTGACTTGCTTGGACTTTTCGCTTTTGTCCTCATGAATTGCAAAACGTTCATTGAAGATTAAGTTATCCGAAAACTTAGATGAGATGAGACAATTCCCAACGATCCACAGCGGGGTAACAGAGGCCAAAAGTGCGAATCTAATCAACTAAGCATGATACGAAGCCCAAAAAAAATTTTTATTAACTTAAAAAATACCGGATTTACCAAAGAAATATATTTTGTAGTATATAAAATTAATTTTTAATTTTACTAAAGTAGACGAAAACTATGTTGTTCTGTTAATTTCGTGTGTCCCAATGCATTTGCAGTAAATTTGGTTTATATTTGTTATTGCGTGGCTTAGATGCCTGGCATACAGTACATAAACTGTCTGCCTAAAGTCGTCGCAACTAGAACTTGAACCAGTTGGACTAAGGTTTGCATATGAGGGTCTGAAGACTAGAGCGACATCCTCTGTTGAATGCAGAATGAGTACAACTTGATTGTAAGAGTCAGAATTGTTACTGATTTTATTGAATAAACTTAACGGTATTTATAGGTAAAAAGTGCTTAGGTTAACAGAATAGGTATAAAGCAAAGTGTTGGTTATTATGCATATTCCGCTAATGGGAGCAAGCCCAGTTACAATTCAGCAGAATAAGCTCGTGCCAGAAAGTGGGTCATTGCTAATGTTGCTGACGGCTTGACCCGATATATGATACTTTAGTGCGCTGACTTATAACTATTGCTGCGACTGAACATTATCCCGGCCGTTGAACAAGTGTTCAACCATCGCTAATGCTGAACGCAAAACTGCGTGGGGTAGGTTCAGGTGATGGCTGCTCGTCGTTCTCTTGGTTGTTGCAGGTTCGTTGTCGTGGCTTCCAGTTGACAAATCGCCGTCGGAGACTATATGCAATGATTAATGTTATTGATATTGCTATCGCAGCATACGCTGCTACTTAATGATGCTGCACAGTCGTAAATTGATTTGACCATGCTGTATCCTTTAGCTTAGCCAGCCGTTGTTGTAGACGATCCAGTTCGTCTGATTCAGATGGTTGGGTTGCAGTCTCTTGAGCTGACTCTGATGTATCTTCCACTACGGGCGTTGTTATATTGCCAAAACGAATGTACGCTAGACGTGTTTCGGTGATCATCGTGCTGAATGTGCTTATACTAATTTTGGCGTTTCGTGCGGTGCAGCCTGGGGAAAGAGACAATAAACCCGATCCATCAAGGTAAATGGTGGATGGTATTCCCTTGCATACAGCTTGTAGTTCTATTTGGTTGTGGGTCGCAAACATCCATCTGTTTCGTTGATGCGTTCTTAACCAAATCAAATCTGTTTTCGACTTAATAATCTCACAGGGTGTTTCAGATTTGTTGTTGAATAGCTGAAATTCACACCGATTTTCAGCGTTGAATGCGGCTTGATGGTTAAAGCAAATGTGTTCGTTGTTGGATAATACTAGACATTGCTCGAACTCATCCTCAGTAAGACCAATGAATTGATCTCTGTGGGAATTTACAGCTATGATAGGTGTCTTAATGTCGAATCGATTCCAGCCTCCTGATTTCCACGTCGGGATGGGGATGATGCTGAAGACTTCCTGCTGTGCTGTCGATACCAGAGGCACTGTCATTTTGAATATAACATGATCTGTAGTTGTGGTTCCCTCAGCGCGCATAATTTTATAGAGTTCCATTACATTTTCCGTCGAGACCGGCAACATCTGATCCGGAAGTAGATGATCCCGAATTTTGTCTAATTAGTCTCTTAGCTGCTTAGGAGTTACCAGCATGGGACTGATGGTTCGATGACGAACGCCGGTCAGAACGCTGGCAATTTCCGCTTGCATCCGCTGCATTCCAGTTGCCAGCAGGGTTAGCTGGGCCGTTAAGATTACAAATGCTTGCTGTAAGTGGTCGCCTTGATATCTGCCTCGTTCCTTGTTGAGGGTTGCTAGTTGATGCTCCAAATTTCTGATGCGGTTATCAGTGGATGACTCGCTTTTCCTGACTACGTTTATAGTAGAATCCAAGATCGACGTTTGGTTTTTGAGTAGCATCATCAACACGTCTTCTCTGGATTTGACCTCGTTTATGACCTTGGCCATGTCGTCTGCGTTCCTGGCGTCAAGTACGCCAAATAGTGAGTTATCTTCGCTGTCGGGAATGATTAATCAGATAACTTCCTTCTTGTAGCTAGCCATATACATGTTGAAAATGTTCAAATATAGAGTTGCATGCGTTTTCATTATGCAGCTCAGAGCACTTGTGCCTGATTTCCTTAATCCCAGTGGACAATATGTTCATATCCCTCCAATATGGCTTCAAATCATAATACGCAATGATGGTCCATTCCGAAATTGCCGTTCTTGCAGTGCCGAGTCGTTCATAGAATATTCCGGGCTGATTGGCGAAGTGAGTTACATTTGTTGACTGCCCCATTGCGAGCGGAAGAATAAGTAGCACTGCTAGTAACGTGGGTTGAACTGGAATTTTTACTTTCTTCCTTACTGGGACCATTGCTCCTTCGATGGAACTGTTAGGCCACTTTGTCGATACTTCTTCTTTGAGAAGCGGCGCAAGACGCGTGATTGGTCGCTGAAAAACGCCAGACGCAGTTTTTACGTCTACTACACGTATGTATTGATCTTTGCCGGGATATGTCTTTACTATTATTCCCATCGGCCAACTCATCACCGGCAGGTTATCTTCCTTTATTAATACAAGTAGCCCTTCCTTGACGTTCTGCGACATGGTCTTCCATTTGGTGCGCATTTGCAGCTCTTGGAGATATTCCATGGACCACTGCTTCCAGAATACGTGTTTAAGTCTGGACACCAATTCCCATCTCTTTACCAATGTTTTGTTGGTTGGGGTGAGATTTACATCGGGCGGGGCCGTTAGGGGCTCACCAATCAGGAAATGGACTGGGGTTAACGCTGACCCATCCGTAGGATCGGATGACATGGGTGTAATAGGTCGCGAATTCAGGATTGCTTCGACTTCCACTATTACAGTGTTAAGATCTTCAAATGTTAATGATGCGGTGGCTTTGACTGATACAAGTAACCGTTTTGCAGATTTTACTGCAGCTTCCCACAGCCCGCCGAACGATGGAGCTCGAGGCGGTATGAACTTGAAATCCACCTGTCGCTGATTGCAATGGTGGATGATCTTGGCTTGTGCTTTATCCGTGAAGATCGCTTCTTCTAAGGCCTTTAGTTTATTGTTGGCGCCCACGAAGTTGGTTGCGTTATCGCAGTGGATGGTCTGACACCTTCCACGTCGACTCAAGAACCGTCGAAGAGCACCTAAGAATGCATCTGTTGTTAAATCGCTTACCAACTCTAAATGCACTGCCTTCGTGGCGAAACAGCAGAAACTGCAATATACGCCTTGTCTGGTCTTTTTCCACGGAGTTTATGGTGAATCCAAATTGGCCCGCAGTAATCAACACCAGAGTTGAAGAATGGTCGAGCTTGTGTTACTCGGTCGACTGGCAGATTGCCCATGATTTGTTGCATTAGTTTGGGCCGTGCCTTTGTACACTTTACACAACAGTGTATAATGCTGCTCGCAATGGTTTTATCATTGATGATCCAGTATTGCTGTCTGGCAATGGCTCTCAACGCCTGCGCACCGCAATGCATGTTCTCTTCATGCATCTCTCGCAACAGCATTCTCACTATTGGATCATTGTAAGGAAGCAAGATTTGATGCTTTGCGTTATACGGATTGCGTTAGATTCTTCTAGCCTCCCTCCGACTCTGATAAGACTATCCTTGCCGATCATGGGAGACGGGGAGACGAGGGCGCTCTTTTTGTCCACGGCTTTGTGGGCAACAAGTTGCTTGTACTCACATGCGAAGTCAATTTTCTGAATGGTGCGTAGTATGATAGTACGAGCGTGAGTCAGTTCCCCAATACTTAGGGTGGTTGTACTCGTTCGTACTGTAACAGAAGCGCATCATATACGCCACAATTCCTTGTAGTTTTTGAAAACTGTTGCTATGGTTGCAATTGTAGAGTTCTTCCCCTGTCTGATCCTGACATGTTGGAAGACTCACTTGTTTTGTTCGCCGTTCAAGATCACTTGGACCGATTACCGGCGACTTGATCCATTTGTCACTTGAACCGTGTAGAAAAAGTGGTCCATACAGCCAGAGATTATGTTCTGATAATTTGCTGGCTGCAATTCCTTTTGATAGCACATCTGCTGGATTGTTTGCCGAGGACACGTGTCGCCATTGAGATGGATCTGAGACAGCTTGGATTTTGGTTATCCGATTCGAGACGAACATGTGGTATGTGGCCGACGATGCGTTTATCCAGGACAAAACTACAGTTGAGTCAGTCCAGAAGTATCCAGATGCCCTTTCAATCGGTAGCCGCAAATCCTTTCTTACTCTGTGTGTTAGTTCAGCCCCCAACATAGTTCTAGGCGAGGCAAAGTTTCTTGTGCTGATGGAGCCACTCGTGACTTGGAGCAAAGAAGTCGTACCGAAATTTGATTGTTTTTGTAGGTAGCTCTTATATACACTGCTGCTCCGTATGCACGCTCTGATGCATCCACGAATGTGTGTACTTCTTGATTAACTGGAACCTTTCCATTATAGATATGTCTAGGAATTTGCATACTGTTCAATGCTTGCAGATCCGAGCGATAATTTTTCCAATCATTTTGGAGCTCTTGAGGGAGCTCCTCGTCCCAACTCAGGTTCAGTGCCCAAAGCGTGTGCATAAACATTTTTGCCTTTACTACCACGGGGGCAAATAGCCCAAGCGGGTCAAATATTTGTGCTGACTCGGAACTTACCACGCGTTTGGTGATGATTGATGCTTCGCTTTTCTGGGATCGTCCACACAGTTGATCCTTCTGTGGCATCCATACCAGACCCAACGTCTTGACGCTGTAGTGTTTCAATGTTTCGTCTAGCTTGACGGTTTTGATGGTGTCTGCGTCGGGAACTTCTGTTAGGATTTGCCCATTATTGGAGCACCATTTTCGGAGTTTGAAACCGGACTGTAACAATATTTTGTTTAACTCCTTTTGAATTTGGACTGCTTCCGGAACGCTGTTTGCTCCAGTGAGACAGTCATCTACGTAGAAATCATGTTTTAAAACAGACGATCCAAGCGGGAATTGATCCTTTGCCTTCTCGGACAAGTAATCTAAGCATTTTGTTGCTAAGAATGGGGCTGCCGTTGTACCGTATGTGACGGTTTTGAGCCGGTAATATTTAAGATCATCTGATGGATTCTTTCTCCAGACGACTAGTTGATGATACTGATCGTCAGGGTGTATCCACACCTGCCGATACATTTTCTCTATGTCCGCTGTAAACACATATTTATGAGTTCGGAAGCGTAATAGAATTGCAAATAGCTCGCTTTGGACAGTGGGTCCAGAATAGAGTATGTCGTTCAATGACTTGTTGCTTGTAGTTTTGCATGAAGCGTCGAATACTACCCGCAACTTTGTTGTGCTGCTTTCCGGCTTTAGCACGCAGTGGTGTGGAATGAAGTAATGATTAGCGGGTATATCTGTTTGGCACACTTGTTTCATGTGTCCTAGTGCTTCGTATTCATCCATGAAGTCCACGTAGCCTTTCCAGACTTCAGGTGACGTTCTTCTTTCCAGAGCCAGAAACCTATTCGTGGCTGTTTTCTGTGATGCCCCCAGGGCTGAAGCATGTTCAGAAAATGGGAGTTTCACAACAAATTTGCCATCCTTTGCCACTCCTAAGTTTCCTACGAAGTGCATTTCGCAATGCGCCTCTATTGGTGATCGATGCTTTTCTTCGGTTTCAAGATTTTCTAGGGTCCAGAATCGTTCCAACAGTGTATCGATTTCTTCATCTGTAGCTGCGGCGGCACAAACCGCCGCTGAATCGTGATCCGAGGAGATCTTTCCGGCAATGATCCATCCAAGTTTTGTATTCTGAAGAACTGGTCCTCCTGCCTTTAGTAAAGTCTGGTTTGGCAGCAGCAATGAATAGTAGTGCTCTGCTCCGATAAGCATGTCAATCTTTCCTGGCTTATCGAAATTTGGATCGGCTAGAGCTATGTTGCTTGGAATTTGTAGGCTTGCCGAATTTAATTGATGCGCAGGCTGATCAGCTATTATGTGTGGTAGCACAAAGGCTTCAACATCTTGAGTGAAGGCATTATGCATTGACTTTATTTGCACATTTGCTCTTGCTCTACTGGTCTTTGGATTGCCTCCAATGCCCTCGATACGTAGAGAAGTTCCATGAAGTTTCAGTGATAGTACTGACGCCATTCGCTCGGAAATCAGATTAATTTGTGATCCTGAATCTAGCAGCGCTCTGAAGGTAGCAATTTGACCATTGCTTGCCTTCACTGACACTTTGACTGTGGCCAGCAAATTATTATTCTTGTTGCTAGCTGCACCTACAGTAGGTGACTGTTGATTGGATGCTGTACCTGATGTGGTTTCCAGGTGCAACAATGTATGATGTTTCTTGTCGCACTTAAAACACGGGCGACCTCGGCAATCCTTTGCCTTGTGGTCGGGTATTGTTTTGCTGCGGAAGTCATCGCATTTATAGAGCCAGTGGTTCCTTTTGCAAAATTGACAGCTTGGTCCTTTTCCAGTGCTGGCTGATGAGCATGTTGGACCCTTTTGGTCCTTTCTTGATTGTTGTCCCTTTTTTCTGTTCCAAGCACTCGGATGCGCTGGTCCAGAAAGCTGAGCAGTGTGTCGAGACCCTGTAACTCTCGGGACCCGTCTAACGACTGCTCGTAAGACGGCTCTGCTAGCAAGATCCAATTTTTGCTTGATGATGGCAATCAATATTGTATCCCAACTTGCTAGAGACTCGATAGTTGTAATGTACAACTCTTTTAATGACCTTGGATCGTCACTAACTGTGTTTTGATGCAGGAAGCGATTAAGAATCGTGTCTGCCACATGTCGGGGATTGTTGTAGGAATCAACTAATATACCTCATGCGCTGAGGTAATTTTCTTCCTTAAGATCGATGTGTCTTGTCAATCTTTCAGCCTCTCCAGTTACGGTGGTTTTTAGGTACCACATTTTTCGTACCGTCGGCATGTTAGTATCATGGACCATGCATTTGAATAAATCAAAAAACTGAGTCCATTTGAGTAGATCCCCATCGAATTTGGGGATGGTGACTCTGGGCAAATGCATATCTTCATTGCTAGAGGAGTTTGATTTTGCTCCTAAGATAACTTGAATTTCCTTTTCAAGTTTTAGGAAGGATTTCATGTCATATCCTCCCTTGCTTGGATAATCATATTCTTCATGTACGGAGAAATGGATCTCTTGAGTTTGCGCCCATAGTGATTTTATCAAATCACTTGTTACGGTCTTTCCCGTCTCTGAATACTCTTTTAGAGCGCGCTTAATCGAATCTGATATTGCCTTTTGTCGACGACATGCTGATATAAGTTTCTGGGACTCTATCATGGGCTGCTGAATGCTTGCAGGGTCACCAGTTGGGGCTGGAGTTACCTCGGCTTGGCTTGTTGATTGTTCCATGCCGTCTCGTATGATAGCTCGATATTTTTCGTATGACTCACGACAGTCGTTGTAGAACTTCACGTACACCGTAGTTCTATATTTTTGAGGAATCTTGAGATCATTCTTTGTAAATCGACTCCAAGCGTCATCGAGTGCGGTTAATCTCGTTTGATAATAATTTGGACCGGATTTTCTATCCGATGAATCTTTTTTGAAGTTGATGATAAATTTTGAGATTTCTTGACTGATATCTTCTTTCACGTCTAGTGCTTCTGTGACTGCTTGCTCATCCATGTCACTCATATTTATTACCTTGTGTTTAAAAACTTCTGACCCGTTGGGAGTGTTTTATTTGCTTGTATAGCTGGATACGCTCCTATTCGCAACCGAATTGGTCAAAGAAGCTTTAACACTTATGAATGATGTTGATGAATTTGATGACAGCAACTGTGGTGCTGGGTTCTCGTACTCTGATAATGTTTGATTCTGGTTTCAAAGTGTCGCCTGTTGACAACTTTGAGAATGTGTCCGGGATTGGATGATTTAAATCCGTTTACCGGGATCACAAACGATTTTATCAAATCGTTGACGGAGCTGGTCGCCTTGTTGACCAGTCTTCCAACTTCCTGAGTCGACTGTGCTCAGGTGTCCTTAATCTGTCGCCTTGTTGACGACTTGGGCAAAATGACTTGTATGGAAGATATCTCCAACGTTGTGTTCTAGGGTGTGATCTCTTGGTGAGATCACGTCGGGGTCACCAAAATGTTATTGCTTGGCTTAGATGCCTGGCATACAGTACATAAACTGTCTGCCTAAAGTCGTCGCAACTAGAACTTGAACCAGTTGGACTAAGGTTTGCATATGAGGGTCTGAAGACTAGAGCGACAGCCTCTGTTGAATGCAGAATGAGTACAACTTGATTGTAAGAGTCAGAATTGTTACTGATTTTATTGAATAAACTTAACGGTATTTATAGGTAAAAAGTGCTTAGGTTAACAGAATAGGTATAAAGCAAAGTGTTGGTTATTATGCATAATTTGGGTAAACCGCTAATAGGAGCAAGCCCAGTTACAATTCAGCAGAATAAGCTCGTGCCAGAAAGTGGGTCATTGCTAATGTTGCTGACGGCTTGACCCGATATATGATACTTCAGTGCGCTGACTTATAACTATTGCTGCGACTGAACAATATTATTATTTTAGGTAATTGTTAATATCTTAAATATTTATTTATTTATTTAATATGAAGCTATGAACAGCTCATTGGACTTAAATTATATACAAGGAATTTTCAATATGATTGATTATTTGCGGATGACAGGAACGCAGTCACTCTGGTTGAATTCACATCGTAGGAACACTCATAGGATAATAAGTGGTACAATTCATTATAGTTGTCGCATAAAACTCGGAATGGGTCAAAACGGGAGTAGTTTGACCTGGCAATTTCCAGTGCTAATGGCCGAAATCGACGAGTTGGTCTAGAAGGAACGTTCCAATTTATGGACGTTATCAGGTGAAGTGAGTCCACACCGCCAGTAAGGAGCTTGTGAAGGAAGATCACGCCAGTACATATTCGACGATGCTTTAAAGTTGGCAGATTCAAAAGTCGCAGCCTGTCTCTGTAGGAAGGTAGTCGGCTTCTAGAATCCCAGTTCAAACCACGTAAGGCAAATAGGAGAAACTGCTTCTGAACGGACTCAATCATGTCTTGAACGTGCTCATACTGTGGAGACCATACGCATGAGCAGTATTCCAGCGTTGGACGAACTAAGGAAACATACAGGAGCTTTGTGATATACGGATCATCGAATTCTTTGGACCAGCGTTTGATGAAAGCTAATAAGGCCTTAGCTTTATTGGAGATAGTGCTGACATGGCGATTGAATCATATCTTATGGTCAAATAGGACTCCAAGATCTAGGACGGTTTCAATGCGTTCTAGTGCGGATTGGCCAATGGAGTATGTACGCACAGCTGGATTGGAACGAAAAAATGTCATGGATTTGGCACCAGGATTGAAGGTTATTTAAGTCAAGCTGGAGCTGCATGTGGGAACCAGGCGATGTCATATGCATACACAACTTGACATCATCCGCATACATAAGAACTTTGGAGGCCACGATAATTTGAGGAAGATCATTAATAAATAGACCAAATAGCAAAGGACCAAGATGGCTACCTTGAGGTACTCCGGAGCTTACAGATACAATATTTGAAAGTACATTATTAAATTGTACCTTTTGGGAAGGGCCTGTAAGGTATGACTGAATCCACATCAGAAGAGTTGGTGGGAAACCAAGAAGGCGCAGCTTGTGGATAAGAAGCTCATGGCACACTGAATCAAACGCTTTGCTAAAATCAGTGAAAATTACATCAGTTTGATTAGAGGATAGGAAGCCTTTATTAATGTAGGTCGTAAATTCCAGTAGGTTAGTTGTAGTTGAACGACATTTTGTGAAACCATGTTGATTCGGAGATAATAAGGAGCGACACTGATGCTGCAATTGATCGCATATGAGTTTTTCAAATAGCTTAGGAATAGCACTTAGTTTGGCTATCCCACGATAGTTCATAATATCAGACCTGCTGCCCTTCTTATGAAGTGGAATAATAAAGGACTCCTTCCAAACAGCCGGAAAGGTGCAGAGATGGAGAGATTTTTGGAAAATCATGGTTAATGGAACAGAAAGTGGATCTGCGCAATATTTTAGAACGGAGCTGGGCACCATATCGGGACCTGGAGAATAAGACAGCTTTATTGAGGATAGGCTGCGACTGACATCACGTTCATCAATTACAGGACAATATATGGAGTCCGTGTGGGCTAGCTGATAGGAATAGCTGACATCGGAATTTGGGTGATTTGAGTAAGGCGAATATGTGGACTGGAAAAAGTCCGCGAACAGGTTACTGATTCCCTGGTCATTTGACGCTGACATGTTGTTCAAATGAAGAGAAGGTGGAAACATTTTCGTCTTACGCTTTGAGTTAACAAAAGAGTAAAATAGCTTGGGATTACTGCGGAATTCATATTTGCAGCGTAACAGGTAGCTATTATAGCATTCGGAATTATGCAGGAAATAATTGGATTTGGCTACACTGTATTTGCAAAAATCAGATTGGAGCCCTGTTTTCGCGAACTTCTTATACAGTTTCGTCTTTAAATTTTTTAGGTGAGCCAAGTGTTTCGATGACCACGGTGGGCTGGTAGAGGTTTTTTGAATTATGGAAGGAACAAGTTTATCAAACAAGGAATACATAATATTGTAAAAGGTTGATACTGAATTTTCAAGTGAAAGATTTTGGAGTATAGACCAGTCAACTTGGGTCAAGGAAGCCGACAGTACTGAGTAATCGACTTTCCGGAAGCATCGAGTCCGAATCGCTTTTTCAGAAGTATTTGGGAACTGAACCACACTATTAATATAATTTGTAGTGTCGGATGATAGGGGTCCTCAGGACTGGACAGCGGAGTACAGCGCGTTATAGTGGTATCGCAAAAGTCAGATACAAATATAAGGTCTAGGAATCTCCCATTCTGATTGGGTATGGAATTTACTTGGCCCAGGGATAAGGCGATAAGACCATCTAGGAAATCATTCTGATCGCTGGGAACTAGTGCAGCAAGATCATCATATACGGTAGAATTAAGCCAAGTCTCTGTGAAGTCAATAATGCTCGAGTCAAAAGCAGCACTGTTTGCATGCAAACTAGTTAGCTTGCTGAGAAGGCCACGAACATTTTGATAGTGCAAAATGAAATCTAGTTTTTTGGAACCGAAGAAATTTTATCAGAGGATAGTTCCTTACGAGCAAACTCATGGACTACGGTGTCAACTGGCCACAATCCAGGACCTAATGCTCGAAGTAAGAATGATTCCGGAAGAATAATTTTAAAAGAAGAAACTTTTCGCTTATAATTAAAATTGAACTTGGAAATTATAAAATTGTCGGAAGAGACCTTGAACATATCACATAGATGTCCCCTAACTTCATCTTCGGTGGTATCCGGACGAAGCCGAGAGACAAAGATAGCCTTCTTAGTTTCGACTGCCTTTAAGGACACGGCAGCGAGGGGTCTATGAGTACCACGTATGGGACGTGCATCCTGGACGTTCGGATGAGGTTTGGACGGATTTTGAGTACAATTAGAGCTTGTGGAAGGTTGAGTATTGTAACGAACTGTTTTCTACCGTTTGATCGCTACGTAAACGCCGCGACTAGCTCAGAGATATTGTGTGTTCGTCCCACCAAATTTGTATTGCGTGACTGCCCGTGACCCAAGAAAATGCAGGGATATCCGATTGGGACAAATCGGAAAACTTTATTAAGTTTTCTTTTCGCTGGAATTGGTTTCTTCGTCAGCTGGCTGTTGCGGCTTGTCGGGTCGGCGACGTGCCTTCCTCGGCTCTGGATTCACTCTGTGCGTTTCTCGGCGGCGCTCCTCGACGGCGTCGCTGCTCTCGTCTCCCTTCGTGGTGCTTGTGGACTCCTGCGGCGTCGTTCTCCAAAGGCGTCTCTCCAGTTCCGCCCGGCTTGTAGGACTCAAGAAGTCTGCACAACCTTCCTTTCGGGTCCGACCAGAATGATCCTGGGATCACCTGCTTCGTCGTGTTCCCTGGGGTCGGTCTGGCTCTAGCCTGAGAAACAAATGTCCCGACAGGTCAAATCCGAGGATTCCGCCTTATCGTCAGTCCACCGTAACCCCGACGCCTGGCACAAACTCTTGATCCGCGCTTACCCTGCCGGTAGCTCGTCCTTCTCTCGACTCTACTCCTGTCCTGCACTCTTCTCCACTCCAATCTCTGTGTCCTGCAGATTTCACCGTTGCAGTCTCAGCCTTGGCTTAGCGTCTTGACTCTGGTATCTTGATCTGGGTGTTGAGCACTCGGTTTCTACGGTACTCTCACGGCCACGCACTCGATTGAATCCTCGCACTTGTGTCTTGATCTTGATCTCTGGTTCGTTGGTTGCACTTGTACTTTCGCTCGCGTATCTTGGTTGTCTGTCCTCCTGTACTCCGGCTGTCAGGGTCGCGACTTCCGACCGACACGTCCCGTGCCTCTTCACGGATCGAGCTGCCGCGCGTACTCCAACTGACTTCCTCGCGAACTTCCATTGACTGCCTCGCGAACTTCCACTGACTGCCTCGCGAACTTCCACTGACTGCCTCGCGAACTTCCACTGACTGCCTCGCGAACTTCCACTGACTGCCTCGAGCTGCGCCTGCGCCGTCCCTTTTATAGGCTGCGGCGGGGTCCCGTTATTTCCCTTTTTGCACACGGCTCGCTAGGGTCCAATGTCCAAGGGTGTCCCGTTAGTTCCCTTTGCACACGGCACGCATCGGGTCCAAGGTCCAAGATGTCCCGTTAATTCACGGTGCATCCTCTTTGCGCCGGTTCAAAGTCCACGGCTTTACCGTTCGACCTTATTGCCTTTTGGCGGCGTGGGTCCAAGGTCTAGCGCGGCACCGTTATTTCACGGTCTCTCCGCTTTGGCCGGGTACAAGGTCCAGTATTTACCGGTGGACCTGGATGCCTTTGGACTCTGCCGCATTCTCGCTGCCTTCGCTGTTGCTAGGGGCTCTCCTGCCTCGAGATTTGTGGGGAGTTTTACGACTCCTCACAGTATTTACTTCGGATCTGCCTAGATTGACTGGATCTTTCGGCTTAGAATTTGGTGGAATTCGTAAAGCCATAGTTGTGGATGTTGCTGGCGTATTTAATACACTGTTCCTAGGGAGTGTTCCCGGAGACAGGTTTGATCGCTCAGAGGCTGGAGGCACAAAGTTTAGCACCGGGGCGGGGATGGCTAGTGCAGTAGGAGAAACTAGGTCATGTCCGGTTGGGGTCAGCATCGATGGGAACCCATCTGCCGGCACCTCAAGGCTGTTGTTGTTGGCGATTTTCCTTTTTGGAGATTCGTCCGCAATTTTGTATTCGCGGAATTGCGATTCGACTTTGGAAACCTTATCAGTTAAGGCGGTAACCAGTTTATGGACATCTCTGAAGTTATCCCGCGTTTGTCTCATGAAAGTGCGCATACAATACGCCGTATCAAGGCAACTGCTGCAGGTCCAAAGAAATCCTATTCTTTTGGAAAGTAGATCAGCGATGCGACCATTAGCGCCGGCACCAGCGCATTTAATATGTGCACAATTGTCGAACAGCCAACATAGTAAATAGGAATCACCAACAATGGTGCCATTGTATTCGCATTTTTTGGCAGTGCACGGTACACTCATATTGGTAATTAAGAGATTCAAGAAGATTAAGGGAACTTAAAGACCAAGTATGCGAGCTCGGATTAAAGAGCGATGAAAGAGACTGCAAGAGATATTAGGCAGGAGAGCCGTCGATTATCCGGGCAGCCGGTGAGTTTCAGCAGCACGCACAAAGCAGACAGCGAAGGAAGTACCGTTAGAGAGGTAATGACCGCTCAGAAAGTAATACGCGTTCGAAAGATTAGAGAAGCACGATTCGGAGAGCAACGGAGAGTGTAAACAACAACAGAACACAAGCGGCAGCAACGCGGAGTTATGCAAAGCTTTGTTTTTGTTTTGGTTTATGTTGATATTAATTCGTATTTAAATACGTTTTTAAATCACAGTCTATGTTTGAAATGTTATCAAAACGACGATAATATGGAACTATCTTGTATCTTTATAGATATTTTGATTACTAGTGAAATCGAATAGAATTTAGGAGCGAATGAAAAACACGACCGACTCGGTGTAACGCTGATATCAGAACTTAAATAAAAACATTTTTTATGTTGTCCAACCATTTTCGATTGATATTTAGGCGCGAAAAAAGTTTTTTGACCAAATTTAACAGAAACCAATATATGTGTTTGGGTTTTGTTTTTGTGTATGTTTTTTTCATAAAACTTTATTAAAACTAAAATTATTAAACAATCTTAACAATCTGTGTCCGTATCTGCATCTTCGTCTGTATCTACACCTTCGTCTGTATCTGAATCTTCTTTTGATGGCTTCAATAAGTCTAGAGCCTCTTTAGGTATTTTAGTGGCTTTCTCCTTGTGTAAATGAGTAGCCTTTTAAGAACGTCTTCGTTTTGTTTTTATCGACTGATTTTTCGAGAAAATTGCTCACGATATCTTTTATAATCCTTGTTTTTTGCTTCTTGAGCCTCTTCTGAAAGTTGGCCAATTGGAAGCAAAGCGGGCTCAATAATTTCTGGGCCATGAATAAAAAATGTATGCAAGGTAGGAGGCATATAATACCTGGGTATTTCTCTACAAAAAGATAAGCTGTCTGATGTGCAAACAAACGAAACTTGATAACATCTATTTCCTTGCCAGATGACACTGCAATCAGTATAGTATGCATTCTTTTAATCAGGTCTAAGTCTATATTAGTTATCTTAGCAGAAAGTTCAGCGTTCTTAAAAAACCTTCGATCATTAAAATTTCCGCAACCTGGCTTGGGTTGATCCACTATAAATCCCATCTGATTCCTAAAATCTTTTTGAATTTGAGCTTTTCTGTCAGCAACAATTTTCTTATCTTCAGGGTTCCTAACTTGCCACTTCTTAATTGTCAACTTGTAGGATAGATGAAGAAGGCATTCGAAGAAACGGATCCAGCCGTGAAGAATTGATAGGCCAAATTGTAATTTTTCGGTTTTTGTGGGAACTTTAATCATATGCTCAATCTTATTGAATTCTTTACTTGAACAACCACATATATAGCACCTTTGTGTGGAAGTCGTTTCCGTCAAAGCGTTACACACTTTACCATCTATCTAAATTAATATAATTGTAGACCAATAATACGGTCAGTAGCCAATTCCACCCAGAACGGATTGACATAAAAATCTAGAAAAATCACATTAATTACTAAAATAATTAGGAGCCGCGTAAGAGGTTCTTTTTAGAACAAAAAACGACCCCAAAGTGCCCAAAAATTCGATTTGTTTTTTTTTAAATTCTTTTTTTTCCATTTTCCTGTTATAAATGTTGTTAAAATGGTTTAAAAATGTGATGTTCATAATCTTATGGCATACCCGCAAATAGTTGCATTAAAATTTTTTAGAGATTCAGCATCCTTAACCAAGTCCCCAATATTTTCAAATTTGGCTAACCTAATGTGACGTCACGGCCTCCCCATATGTATGTATGTATGTATGTCCTGCTGTCGCACTTTAAGTGTGACCGCGCAAGGGGAAAATTAAAATACCACAGTCATTTAAAATGCGCGGTTAAAAAATCGATTATATCCCAAATCTTTTCTTTTGCGCCTTTTTTTAGGTAAACGTTAAATTTAAAATATCGGTAGCCTTACAGAAATCCCATTAAGCTGATTTTTACAGTCGAAATTGTCCTTAAGGCCTAGTACTCACTTCGATCAAAAAGCCTACGAAATGAAAATCTCCATACAAAATTTTGTTCATGAAATTTCCGCCTGTCATTTTTGTATGGGAATTTTCGTTTCGTTGCCTTTTTGATTGAAGCACTAGGTACTAGTACTAGGCCTAAAATTGCTTTTATTTTTATGATGCAAAAAACTGATCAGCGAACTATTTATTAGTTTTTAAACGTTGAGATATTGACATATTGTTGATTTGTAAAAAACATTATTTCGCTCCGTTGCACACACACATGGCCGAAATATATATAAGCCACAAAATGAGTTTTTTATAAACACAATCCCTAGATATGTGCGTGTGTGTGCATTGCAGCTGACTAAGGAAGTTAGATTCGCTTAAATTCCAATTAATGATAATACTGATATCATTTTGCTTAAAGAATATTGCATTTACATTTCCACAACAGATCGAAGACATTTTCTTACAGATTTTTGTGTTTTAAAATGCAAATAGCATTGAAAGTATTCAAAAAAACGAAATATTCAAATTAATTGATTCTCTTACCCTTCCTTACACGTGCCTCATATTGTTTAAACAAATGGAAATGTTTAAACAATTTGATTCACGGCATCCCCTTCCACCTGCCTTTCTTATTATTAATATTATTCTAATCAAGGTGAAAAATTAATGAAAAAAAAAATACTGAAGCAAAATATCAATGGTAAAATGCAGTATTATCGAATTGCTTTTCTTGATGCCTTTGTCTTAAATTAGTCAAATACATAAAGCAAAACATTGCGTCGCATGAATATTGGTTTCATTTATAAGTGTTGTCTACTGTGGGTTAATCGCCAAGAGTATTTGGTTTTTATTTACCTTTTCGTTACCTATAAAAAATATTCCCTCTAATTTCTTAAATCTTAACCAAAATTATCATATTGGGTGTTGGAGAGCTATGTATTTCTTTTAGCAACTTTTTGTTCTATTTTTTTAAAAAACAAGTTTATTTTCTAGATTTACACGCTAATGGATTTGGAATTTAATTACATGCTCAACCCTGTATGACATTCTTTATTTAAACAATATGTTTTGGACAAAGTACTAATGTTGTGAAGAAAATTAGTCAAAGGATTTTTGTCTAAAAAGGAATTAGTTTGTTTCTGTTCTGTGCAGCTGATACCTTACGCAAGCAATAAGAATTTTAGGAATTTTTTGCAAGTTTTTTTATATTTCTTAAGTAATTTGCATAGGACAATATACTGTTGTTTTTGCGGAAATTAGGGAAAAAAGTTATGATAAAATCTTTTCTCGGCTTATAGGCTAAATATAAGGAATTTTTTAAATAAGTAGCAAATATAAAGGTATGCTCAATTTTAAATTTTAATTTCCGCAGGCGAAGCTGCGGGCTACCGACCCTGCTAGACATTGATAGGATTGTTTCATGAAAAACTTCTATGGTTTTTGTCTCCGATCTCGACAAATGAGCTTTTAGGTGTTCAATTTCGTAAACCACTCTTTCATGTTCCTTGTTTGAAATAGCGCAATTTTCTTTGATAAACTATATTTTTAAAGGTCGACAGAATCTAGTAGAGGAAGGTCGAGGGTTTTGCCAGATTGTTTGACCCTGTGATGTTATAAGTACCTTAGCATCTGAGGCATCAGGAGAAGCAAATGATTGCTTGTATGGTGTATGACTTGAGCTACCATCAAAAGAGCCCTTGTAGAGTAACCTCCGCTAAAATTTCAGTAATTTTGATTGCGTTTTCGAGTGGGTAGCAATCTCGTTTGGCATGTTGAATTGTTGTATAAGACGGAAATCTTTCTGGGGCCGAAACTCTAATGAGATTGTATTGATGTCTTGTTAGACTAGCATTTATAAAAAGTGCTAAAGCCTTTTCCTTTGGAATTTTTGTCACAGTTTTACCATTGTCAACTAATTGAGGACGACTGCAAACGTGGATACGGCTGTTGCCTTTACGTTCGCACCATAATGAGCAGCCAATGGCCTTGCCTGTCAATCAATGTAACTGTAAGGCAACTCTGCAAGCTAGAGGTAACGCGTTGCAACTACTATTCTAGTGTTGCAAAACGTTTTTACTCTCGGACTCTCTATTTCCGCGGAACACAACTTTCCGCTTTTCTGCCAATAAGTTTATAATTGAATTTGTTGTTGAAACTTGGAGTACAGTGTAAGTTAGTTTAGGGCGAAGGCGGGAGCACAATAAAGTTCTCTCTAGCTCTCTGTATTTTTTTTCTTTTGCACATTTAAAATTTATAGCCCCAAAGTTTTCGGTTTTCTCGTTGCTTTTTTTTGGAAAAACTATTCCACATTTTAATGGCGCCCCCGGGTGGACTTGTAAATTAATAATTGAAGGCAACAATTAAGTAACAGTGAGGCAGTCAAAACAAAAAGTGCAAGTATATTTTATTTCCATAAAAAATACACAAAATCTAGTGTATTGTTGCCCGCGGCGAGTTCGGTGTTACAATTTTAATACACAGCAGATTTTGCTCAATTTATCGTGCTGGTCGCGAAATACCCTGTTTGCCCAGCGATTTCTCAATGTGCAGAAGGAAAGTGGCAGCTGGATTAAAAGACCCCAACGCAGAACCCAAGATATTTGTGCAAACAATTGTGTATGATCAAAGCACTTTAATGATCGGTTTTATAAAGATTGGGGGTGATTTATTAATTTTTAATTCGCGTTACAAAGTTGCTGCCGGCTTGTTTCACTCTCTATCTTAAAGTGTCTGTGTGTGTGTGTCTTCCAGTGTTTTCCAGTACAATTTTATCTAAGTTGGCAGCGCCTTGGAGCAGCTGATTACAATAACATTTGTAGCTTAACAGCTATAAAACGTGAGCTTTGAAATTAGAATAATTTACATTATGTGTTTACAAATTCTTTGGGGCTAGTCCCCAACATCCCGGCCCCATTGAAAGTAATCCTTGACTTTCAAGAAACCGTCAATAGGGCAAGCTTGTGTATGGGTCGTCGGCAAACTCCCTTGGTTGTACGAATATCGGCAACGCGCACCCTGTTGTCTCCTCCCGGTATGGCTGCGACTATCCGGCCTAGATTCCATCGTTGTGGTGGCATGGTACTATTACCATGTCGCCCACGTAAACATTTGGCGACGCCTGAGTCCACTTGCTTCTAAGTTGTAGTTCTTGAATATATTCCAGCGACCAGCGACGCCAGATTTGATCCTTGATGGCACAAACACGTCGCCAACGCTCTAAGTTCTCCATCTTGTTGTCAGTCTCCGGCGGATCGGGTAGTGCGCGAAGGGCATCGCCAACCAAAAAGTGGCCCGGGGTGAGAGCCGACAAGTCGTTTGGATCCGACGAAAGAGGCGACAGCGGACGAGAGTTCAGGATCGCCTCGACTTCAGCGAGCGCAGTGCTGAGTTCTTCAAATGAAAGTCGGGCATCCCATAATGTTTGATTAAGGAGACTCTTGACGCTCTTGACGGCCGATTCCCAGATGCCTCCAAAATGGGGTGCCCTGGGGGGTATAAAGTGAAAATTTATAAATTCATTGTTACAAAACTGATTTGTTTTTCAATGGTTTCCTTCTTGAACAGGAACTCTTTGAGTGCTTCTAACTTGTTGTTTGCTCCTGTGAAGTTAGTTGCGTTGTCACAGAAGACATCCGAAGGACGTCCTCGCCGAGCTATGAAACGTTTGAGAGCGCCGAGGAATGAGTCTGTTGACAGGCTTAAGATTAACTCGATGTGTATGGCCTTGACAACAAAGCAAATGAACACAGCTATATACGCCTTGCTAGGTGGCTTGCCGCGACTTCGCATGTAAATGTTTACTGGGCCGCAAAAATCAATTCCGCATTTTGAGAATGGTCTCGAGGGGATAAGCCGATCCTTGGGAAGTTGACCCATGATTTGGTTGAGTAAAACCGGGCGATATCGTACGCAGTGTACGCACGAACGGACCAGCATGGAAGTTTTTTAAATGAACCGCATGTATTGGTCTACAAAGTGATTTGATGTTTTTGGCTGTCAGGAACATCAGCGTGTTCTAAACGTCCTCCTACCTTGATCAGCTCAAAATTATCGCACCTTTGAAAGAAAAGGCCAAGATTTTTAAGATTGCTTCGAATATGCTTGCCGCTTTGCAGCAGGTTAAATTCCTCGTTGAAGTACTTCTTTTGTAAATTCCAAGCAATACAATGCATCGCGCGTCGAAGTTCATCTGCGGACGACTACTGGCGACTACTGATAAGCAACGGATGTGGGAGCTAATCTTGTAGACGCCACCTTCCAGAGGTTGGTTTGAGATGGTTGATATTGCGAATGCTGCCTTCCGGGATTCCATGTTTACAATTTCTACATCCGGCTCCTCTCGTTTGTCTGCTGGCCACTGAGTTTGATCTAACTGTAGAAATTCGGGTCCGTCGAACCATCTGGACTCCTTTAGCTCCGACACCGTACAGCCTCTCGAGATAAGATCTACAGGGTTGAGGTGCGTAGGAACATGCCTCCAACGGCAAGCGGTTGTTTCCTCTTGAACCTCCGAAACGCGATTGCATACAAACGTCGATAATGTGGCTGAATGTTGACGGATCCAGTGTAATTTAATTTGTGAATCGCACCATAAATATTTAGTTGGGTTTTTGTTTGCGAAGGAACTAATAACCTTATTGTAGAGTTTCGACAATAAATGTGCACCGCACAATTCTAATTTGGGAATCGACAATATCCTGGTTGGCGCTACTCGAGATTTAGATGTGACTAGCTGTACTCTTATTGTACCATCTGAACTGTGGACGCGTGCATATATGCAACAGCCATAGGCTCTGATTGAGGCATCACAAAATCCATGAAGCTGCAGACTGATTATATCCGGATTTAGACAATAGCGAGGAATTCTTAGCGATTGTAGGGAAGACATTGACGAGAGCGGTGTCTTTCTCCAGAGAACGTATTGAAACCTTCGATCCTTCTTGTCTACGAGGATTTGCCGGAACATTTTTACTACATCGGCAGTAATGGCGTAACGGTGTATGCGAAATTGAAGAAGAAGTCTATAGAGCTCTGGTTGTATTGTTGGACCGACTAATAATGGATCATTTAGAGATTTTTGCGAACTTGTATGACATGAAGCGTCAAATACTACTCTAAGTTTGGTTGACGTGCTATTTGGTTTAAATACGCAATGATGCGGTATGTAGAAGTGAGCTTGGTCGAGTTTGGATTGATCAACCATGCTCATGTGACCTAGATCTTGAAACTCTTGCATAAATTCAATATATTGTTTCCTAATGTCGGGTGTTCGATGTAATCGCCGCTCTAGGGCTCGAAATCGGTTTGTAGCTATATCAATTGATTCTCCTAACAGACTACAATCGTCCTTGAAAGGGAGACGAACAATAACACGACCTTTTATGTCGCGACGAACTGTGGTTGAGAATATCTCTTCGCATCTTCTTTGGTCGGGTGTGTAAATCTCACTTGAACTCTTAACTTCTTCAATTTTCCATAATTTGCTGAGATTTTGATTAATTTGGTCCTCTGATTGGATAATTGATTGAGTATATGACAATTGATGAGGAAGAGACGAATTATAGCATCGGCCAGATACTACCCACCCTAGCAACGTTTTTTGTAGTACAGGTAAATTGGGGCTAAGTTTGATTTGCCCAACCGACAAAATCTCGAAAAAGGTCTCTGTACCGAGGAGTAAGTCAACACGACGAGATTTGTTGAAATATTCATCGGCAAGGGATGTGTTCTGCGGCAAACTCCATGACGATATATCAATTTTTGTGTTAGGGTGATGATCGATACTAGTGGTGGCACAAAAATCAAGAGAAGGTTCGAAATCGTTGAAGCGGGACTTGATACTAGTTGTAGTGCGATGTTTGACCTGGGTACGTGGATCACCAATGCTGCGAATTTCAATGATTTTCTTCGTTCGTGGTATACGAAGGGTTTGTGCAAACTCATCAGTGTTAAAGTTGATCTGCGACCAGGAGTCCAATAATGCTCGTCCCAATTTGTAGCAGCCGCTGGCGTCCTTGACCAGGACTAACGCAGTCGCCAGAATGACATGATCTTGGTCGTGTTGCTGATGCGTATGAGTTACTGCCTCCGGAATGTACGTCGGATTAGGCCGCGAAGATACAGCGACTGTTAAAGCCGGACCGGATGATTCCCTATGCAGTAAGGTATGATGTGTACGCGAACACGTTCGACATCTTTGCGATGACGGACAATTGGAAACTTGATGGCCCTTGCTAAGACAGTTTAGACACAGCCCTAATCTTTTTGCGTGACTGAAACGATACTCGAACGAGAAATTAATAATTTTGTGCACATGAGACAGTTTTGAGCTGTACAGCTGAAGGACAAGTTAGATTGATGCCTCTGTGGGCGTGGCCTTTGGTTGCTCAAGTTACTGACAGGTACTGACAATGGCGTTCGATAAGTTTAACGAAATTGTCCCACGTGGGTAACGTGATGTAGTTCAAGGATTCATTCCACTTTCGATTAGTTTCCTGGTCTACCTTGCAAGTGATGATCGAAATTAGCATTAATTGAGCGATATCTGACTCTTTTCCCAAGGACAAGCAGGAATTATAGAGAGCAGAAGCATTGTCGATAAGACTACGTAATTGTTTTCCATTTGGTTTGGAGACACAAGGTAGAGCAAAGAGAGTGGCTACATTATCGATAAATACAAGGGTTGGGTTATCGTAGCGAGATTTTAGTCGTTTTAAGGCCTTAGGGTAATTTTCCGATGTAATTTGAAAAGCCTTAACGGTTTCCAATGCTGATCCACGAAGGCAATTTAATAACTGATTGAACTTTTCGATGGGTGCTAATTTACTTTGATTTCCAACAACCTCCCTGAACGATGTTATAAAGTTTTGATATTCAGAGTACTTGCCATCAAATATCGGTAATGCGAGTCGAGGTAGTTTTGTTGCTGGCCTGGCGACATTGACATTTATATCGCCAATTGCAGTACTGTGTGCATCAGGGCCAAGCTGATCCTGGATGCATACCTTTGTTCCGATAAAAAGCTCCTCTATATCTCCACGAGTATCGCGATTTGTCTCCTCGGCGTCCAATTTCTCGATCTGAGACTGCAACGTTAGCGCCTGCTTGAAATAGGCTTCGAGTATTGACAGACGACAAGTTAAATACGCAGCGGAGCGTTGTTGCATTGGATCCACAATTGTTTTGATACGTGTCATACTCCTACGGGTATGGAAAAGCTGTGATTTTAATTGTTCTACGTCAGACATTTTGAAATTATTGAGCCAAGGTAGATTTAGTCGATTGTTGACGAAATGTTTATTAAGGATGGAAATAAAGATTCACAAATTGGGCAATAGTGAAGGTTGACTAAATAATTTTCCGAATGTCTTGCAAAGTAAAGTTGTAGATGTGTATACAGACTTGTTAATGTGTGTAACGACAATAAGATGAACGGCTCAGCTAGGATGCCTTCGACGATTGTTACGATGGTTGGGATGAGTGGCACAAGCTGCACACTCCGACGACGATTGCGAATGTGATGTGATATAGCGCGGACAGCCGAAAGTTAATCAAACACGTGCTCCAGTTATATGTGGTGTATGTGAACACACATATGTATGTAGACGTGCGCTCCGACAATTGCCAATTATTAATTAATTAATCAGTGCCCAACGTTGGGCGCCAAAAATGTATGATCAAAGCACTTTAATGATCGGTTTTATAAAGATTGGGGGTGATTTATTAATTTATAATTCACGTTACAAAGTTGCTGCCGGCTTGTTTCACTCTCTAACTTAAAGTGTCTGTGTGTGTGTGTCTTCCAGTGTTTTCCAGTACAATTTTATCTAAGTTGGCAGCGCCTTGGAGCAGCTGATTACAATAACATTTGTAGCTTAACAGCTATAAAGCGTGAGCTTTGAAATTAGAATAATTTACATTATGTGTTTACAAATTCTTTGGGGCTAGTCCCCAACATCCCGGCCCCATTGAAAGTAATCCTTGACTTTCAAGAAACCGGCAATAGGGCAAGCTTGTGTATGGGTCGTCGGCAAACTCCCTTGGTTGTACGAATATCGGCAACGCGTACCCTGTTGTCTCCTCCCGGTATGGCTGCGATGATCCGGCCTAGATTCCATCGTTGTGGTGTCATGTTGTCTTCATGTACTATTACCATGTCGCCCACGTAAACATTTGGCGATGCCTGAGTCCACTTGCTTCTAAGTTGTAGTTCTTGAATATATTCCAGCGACCAGCGACGCCAGATTTGATCCTTGATGGCACAAACTCGTCGCCAACGCTCTAAGTTCTCCATCTTGTTGTCAGTCTCCGGCGGATCGGGTAGTGCGCGAAGGGCATCGTCAATCAAAAAGTGGCCCGGGGTGAGAGCCGACAAGTCGTTTGGATCCGACGAAAGAGGCGACAGCGGACGAGAGTTCAGGATCGCCTCGACTTCAGCGAGCGCAGTGCTGAGTTCTTCAAATGAAAGTCGGGCATCCCATAATGTTTGATTAAGGAGACTCTTGACGCTCTTGACGGCCGATTCCCAGATGCCTCCAAAATGGGGTGCCCTGGGGGGTATAAAGTGAAAATTTATAAATTCATTGTTACAAAACTGATTTGTTTTTCAATGGTTTCCTTCTTGAACAGGAACTCTTTGAGTGCTTCTAACTTGTTGTTTGCTCCTGTGAAGTTAGTTGCGTTGTCACAGAAGACATCCGAAGGACGTCCTCGCCGAGCTATGAAACGTTTGAGAGCGCCAGGGAATGAGTCTGTTGACAGGCTTGAGACTAACTCGATGTGTATGGCCTTGACAACAAAGCAAATGAACACAGCTATATACGCCTTGCTAGGTGGCTTGCCGCGAATTCGCATGTAAATGTTTACTGGGCCGCAAAAATCAATTCCGCATTTTGAGAATCGTATCGTACGCAGTGTACGCACGAACGTACGATTCGGCGAGCAACATTTCTGGCGTTGACGATCCAGAACTGTAATCTGCTTAGGGCCACAAGCGTTTTTGGACCAGCATGGAAGTTTTTTAAATGATTTAAGTGATTTGATGTTTTTGGCTGTCAGGAACATCAGCGTGTTCTAAACGTCCTCCTACCTTGATCAGCTCAAAATTATCGCACCTTTGAAAGAAAAGGCCAAGATTTTTGAGATTGCTTCGAATATGCTTGCCGCTTTGCAGCAGGTTAAATTCCTCGTTGAAGTACTTCTTTTGTAAATTCCAAGCAATACAATGCATCGCGCGTCGAAGTTCATCTGCGGACGACTACTGGCGACTACTGATAAGCAACGGATGTGGGAGCTAATCTTGTAGACGCCACCTTCCAGAAGTTGGTTTGAGATGGTTGATATTGCGAATGCTGCCTTCCGGGATTCCATGTTTACAATTTCTACATCCGGCTCCTCTCGTTTGTCTGCTGGCCACTGAGTTTGATCTAACTGTAGAAATTCGGGTCCGTCGAACCATCTGGACTCCTTTAGCTCCGACACCGTACAGCCTCTCGAGATAAGATCTACAGGGTTTAGGTGCGTAGGAACATGCCTCCAACGGCAAGCGGTTGTTTCCTCTTGAACCTCCGAAACGCGATTGCCTACAAACGTCGATAATGTGGCTGAATGTTGACGGATCCAGTGTAATTCAATTTGTGAATCGCACCATAAATATTTAGTTGGGTTTTTGTTTGCGAAGGAACTAATAACCTTATTGTAGAGTTTCGACAATAAATGTGCACCGCACAATTCTAATTTGGGAATCGACAATATCCTGGTTGGCGCTACTCGAGATTTAGATGTGACTAGCTGTACTCTTATTGTACCATCTGAACTGTGGACGCGTGCATATATGCAACAGCCATAGGCTCTGATTGAGGCATCACAAAATCCATGAAGCTGCAGACTGATTATATCCGGATTTAGACAATAGCGAGGAATTCTTAGCGATTGTAGGGAAGACATTGACGAGAGAAACGAAAGCCACGCTAAGTGTATGTTCTGGGGAACTGATTCGACCCAATGAACCTTTAAGATCCATAGCTCTTGGAGAATAATTTTTGCGAATATTATGACCGGCGTTACTAAGCCTAATGGGTCAAACAATGCAGACGCAACCGACAAGATAGAGCGCTTGGAAACTGTCTCCGAGTTTTTCTGAGGAAGAACCGACAATAGGAATACGTCGCTTCGTTGGTCCCACTTCAAGCCCAGCGCGATAGTTACTAATTCGTCTTCTAAGTTTAGATCTTTTAGAGTGCTATCGTCGATGAAGTCCTTGTGATTCGAATGCCATTTCGCTAGGTGGAAGTGGCCCTTGTTGAGAATTGTAGAGACTTCATTTTTGATCTGAACTTACGATTCCACGGTATCAGCACGGGATAGAAAATCGTCTACATAAAACGAAGATTTTATGGCTTGTGCACCGACCTTGAATTTATCAGAGTATTGGTCTGCCAGGTATGTCATACTGCGAATGGGAAGGATTGGTGCCGATGCAGTCCCATAAGTTACAGTATTAAGCTCAAAGGTACGAAGTGGGTCTAGCGGTGTCTTTCTCCAGAGAACGTATTGAAACCTTCGATCCTTCTTGTCTACGAGGATTTGTCGGAACATTTTTACTACATCGGCAGTAATGGCGTAACGGTGTATGCGAAATTGAAGAAGAAGTCTATAGAGCTCTGGTTGTATTGTTGGACCGACTAATAATGGATCATTTAGAGATTTTTGCAAACTTGTATGACACGAAGCGTCAAATACTACTCTAAGTTTTGTTAAAATAAAATAAAATACGCAATGATGCGGAATGTAGAAGTGAGCTTGGTCGAGTTTGGGTTGATCAACCATGCTCATGTGACCCAGATCTTGAAACTCTTGCATAAATTCAATATATTGTTTCCTAGTGTCGGTTCGATGTAATCGCCGCTCTAGGGCTCGAAATCGGTTTGTAGCTATATCAATTGATTCTCCTAACAGACTACAATCGTCCTTGAAAGGGAGACGAACAATAACACGACCTTCTATGTCGCGACGAACTGTGGTTGAGAATATCTCTTCGCATCTTCTTTGGTCGGGTGTGTAAATCTCACTTGAACTCTTAACTTCTTCAATTTTCCATAATTTGCTGAGATTTTGATTAATTTGGTCCTCTGATTGGATAATTGATTGAGTATATGACAATTGATGAGGAAGAGACGAATTATAGCATCGGCCAGATACTACCCACCCTAGCAACGTTTTTTGTAGTACAGGTAAATTGGTGTTAAGTTTGTGTTAGGGTGATGAGCGATACTAGTGGTGACACAAAAATCAAGAGAAGGTTCGAAATCGTTGAAGCGGGACTTGATACTAGTTGTAGTGCGATGTTTGACCTGGGTACGTGGATCACCAATGCTGCGAATTTCAATGATTTTCTTCGTTCGTTAAAGTTGATCTGCGACCAGGAGTCCAATAATGCTCGTCCCAATCTGTGGCCCCGCTGGCGTCCTTGACCAGGACTAACGCAGTCGCCAGAATGACATGATCTTGGTCGTGTTGCTGATGCGTATGAGTTACTGCCTCCGGAATGTACGTCGGATTAGGCCGCGAAGATACAGCGACTGTTAAAGCCGGACCGGATGATTCCCTATGCAGTAAGGTATGATGTGTACGCGAACACGTTCGACATCTTTGCGATGACGGACAATTGGAAACTTGATGGCCCTTGCTAAGACAGTTTAGACACAGCCCTACTCTTTTTGCGTGACTGAAACGATACTCGAACGAGAAATTAATAATTTTGTGTTCCGCACTTGAGCACATGAGACAGTTTTGAGCTGTACAGCTGAAGGACAAGTTAGATTGATGCCTCTGTGGGCGTGGCCTTTGGTTGCTCAAGTTACTGACAGGTACTGACAATGGCGTTCGATAAGTTTAACGAAATTGTCCCACGTGGGTAACGTGATGTAGTTCAAGGATTCATTCCACTTTCGATTAGTTTCCTGGTCTACCTTGCAAGTGATGATCGAAATTAGCATTAATTGAGCGATATCTGACTCTTTTCCCAAGGACAAGCAGGAATTAAAGAGAGCAGAAGCATTGTCGATAAGACTACGTAATTGTTTTCCATTTGGTTTGGAGACACAAGGTAGAGCAAAGAGAGTGGCTACATTATCGATAAATACAAGGGTTAGGTTATCGTAGCGAGTTTTTAGTCGTTTTAAGGCCTTAGGGTAATTTTCCGATGTAATTTGAAAAGCCTTAACGGTTTCCAATGCTGATCCACGAAGGCAACTGATAGAACTTTTCGATGGGTGCTAATTGACTTTGATTTCCAACAACCTCCCTGAACGATGTTATAAAGTTTTGATATTCAGAGTACTTGCCATCAAATATCGGTAATGCGAGTCGAGGTAGTTTTGTTGCTGGCCTGGCGACATTGACATTTATATCGCCAATTGCAGTACTGTGTGCATCAGGGCCAAGCTGATCCTGGATGCATACCTTTGTTCCGATAAAAAGCTCCTCTATATCTCCACGAGTATCGCGATTTATCTCCTCGGCGTCCAATTTCTCGATCTGAGACTGCAACGTTAGCGCCTGCTTGAAATAGGCTTCGAGTATTGACAGACGACAAGTTAAATACGCAGCGGAGCGTTGTTGCATTGGATCCACAATTGTTTTGATACGTGTCATACTCCTACGGGTATGGGAACGCTGTGATTTTAATTGTTCTACGTCAGACATTTTGAAATTATTGAGCCAAGGTAGATTTAGTCGATTGTTGACGAAATGTTTATTAAGGATGGAAATAAAGATTCACAAATTGGGCAATAGTGAAGGTTGACTAAATAATTTTCCGAATGTCTTGCAAAGTAAAGTTGTAGATGTGTATACAGACTTGTTAATGTGTGTAACGACAATAAGATGAACGGCTCAGCTAGGATGCCCTCGACGATTGTTACGATGGTTGGGATGAGTGGCACAAGCTGCACACTCCGACGACGATTGCGAATGTGATGTGATATAGCGCGGACAGCCGAAAGTTGATCAAACACGTGCTCCAGTTATATGTGGTGTATGTGAACACACATATGTATGTAGACGTGCGCTCCGACAATTGCCAATTATTAATTAATTAATCAGTGCCCCACGTTGGGCGCCAAAAATGTATGATCAAAGCACTTTAATGATCGGTTTTATAAAGATTGGGGGTGATTTATTAATTTATAATTCGCGTTACAAAGTTGCTGCCGGCTTGTTTCACTCTCTAACTTAAAGTGTCTGTGTGTGTGTGTTTTCCAGTGTTTTCCATTACAATTTTATCTAAGTTGGCAGCGCCTTGGAGCAGCTGATTACAATAACATTTGTAGCTTAACAGCTATAAAGCGTGAGCTTTGATATTAGAATAATTTACATAATGTGTTTACAAATTCTTTGGGGCTAGTCCCCAACAAATTGAAAGCTAGAGTTCGTTAATAAAAAACAATTTATTTGTTTATTGTCTTGTGCTGAAAAATGTAATCTCGCTTTAAATTCTTGGCATAGACGTTGTAATATAGTAGAGCTAGTTGTGCCTGCTTTAATTATATTATTTTTTTTGGCTTTTGGTATGGCGCGCTGACGATTAGCTGACAGTAAAGTGACGCGCTACCCTGCATTCGGTCGGGTATACTGTTTTACCGTCCTTTGTAAACACTATTAATTCTGATACTTCGTGGCTTCACATTCAATTTAATATTTTTCGTCGCTTTCATTGTGAATAATTATTGAAATAGTTTTTCGTACAAATTTAATAATTACACAGGTCGACTAAAAAATAGCCCAAGACTAAACGCTAGAAAACCTGAAAGGATTTTACCTTTAGATTAGTACCTTATACTTGGAAACTTTCCGTCACGTCACTGTTTTGAGAAAACCGTGGTCAAAGTTCCAAATTTTCGATTTGTAGGCACTTTTTGCGGGTTAATATCAAGAAAACCCGTCGTAGCCCAGAGCCACAATGGTTCTTTGAACCTATAATTTCAACAGCGTCTAATCACCAATAGAAGCCAGTTATTTTCCTAGTTGAAACTAGAACCGTACACACACAATACATTAAAAATATCAGGCTACTACAGATAAAAAAAGTCACAAAATTGACCTTAGTAAAATGTAAAAAAAGCCAAGAAGTAGAGGCCGCCCAACTTGGTGATTGGACACGGTTGAAGTTAAAGGTTCAAAGCACTATTTCCACCAAATTGTGGCTTTGGGCTACAAAGAGTTTAGTTTTTATTAGGCCACAAAAAGTGCCTATAAATCTAAAAAAACTGAGACGTGATCGAAAGTTTTCAATTTCGGGTACTAATCTAAAGTAAAATCCTTTCAGGTTTTCTAGCGTTTAGTCTTAGGCCAAAACGTGTATTTTCGTCACCGCTCTAATTAAAATTATAATTTGTTTAATTTTTTTAGATTGTTGGTGGATAAGTAATTTGTTCAATATAAATAACACTAGTTTACAAAATAATATTCTTGGTGTGCTCCCCAGCAATTGATGGCACATTCTGTTAGTGCTAGACCCCTAGATCACGAAAATACCACTAATTTTTTTTTCGATGGCACAGTTTTTTTTTTAATATTTTTTAAAGTTCAAAATGTTAAATTTCGGACTTTTTTCGAATATCTTCTTACATCTCGGCAGATATCCAGATTAAAAATTCTTAAAAAAATTTTTTTTTTATAATTTTCTAGCTTTTAAATATCTGATTTAGCTATTTTTTGACCCGGCCTACGATAAATCTTAAATTTGGACTCTGTCAACAGAACAATGTTAAAAAATCCGAACTTTAAAAATCCACCATAAAACTTTTTTTTTATGAATTTGGGCCATACCCGGCTTGTTTTATTTGGTAGGATGTAAACTTTAAGTTGGTACCCATTTTGATTTTTCAACGGATTTTTTTCGAGTTTTTACGATATATACAGTCGACCAAAAAACACATTTTTCATCTTTGTCGAGCTGCTGCGCTGCCATTATTTATCCAATCATTTTAATCTGTATGGCAAAGTTAAGCTCTGATCGGGTTGATATCTGCCGAGATATAAGAAGAAATTAGAAAAAAGTCAGAAATTTAACATTTTAAACTTAAAACAAGAGAGAACGCTATAGACGGGTTGGTGTCCCGACTATCTAATACCCGTCACTCAGCTAAAGGGAGTGCGAACGCTGTACTCGGGTTGGTGTCCCGACTATCTATTGGGGCTAAAGGGAGTGCGAGGGAGATAGATATATAAACAATTTTGATTGCGTATAACTTTTTAATGAATAGTCCGATTTGAAAAATGTCTTCTACATTTCGATAGGTATTAATAAACACTATAAAATTGCGTTTATATATTTTTAAAATCTTAAAAGATGTGGCCTCCAGACACATTTGAAAATCGTTTATGGCGATTGTGGGCGTTAGGGGGGGCGTGGCACCTCGATGAAACAAACTTGCGCTGCGTAGGAAGCCCAAGAATATGTGTGTGAAATCTCAACCTTCTAGCTTTTATAGTTTCCAAAATCTCAGCGTTCATACAGACAGACGGACGGACGGACGGACGGACGGACGGACGGACAGACGGACAGACGGACAGACGAATAGACGGACAGACGGACAGACGGACAGACGGACAGACGGGCAGACGGGCAGACGGACAGACGGACAGACGGACTCTACGAGTAACGGGTATAAAAATTGTTACGTCGGCATATTAGTGCCCCAGTCCTGAAAAAGGCTTGGGCCGAGGAAGTTGCGTCCTGAGCAGGCACGCTGGCTGCCAGCTAAGCTCGCCGTATTTGGGGTGTTTTCTTTGGAAGCCACTTCCTCTCCAACATAATGAGAATAAATTTATCGTGCCTGAAAAATGGATAGAATTCGTAAAGTCCGTTGGTCTTCTGTCTGCACTGCCCCACAAGCTCAGCTGTAGCTTGATCGTAACACGATCGGGCTGTGTTTCGGCCACATTCCCTCCCCTTCACACATTCGTGTGCCAAATGGATCGTCGCGGGCCGCGCAATACGATCCCCTAATGTCGCGGTCGTCAGTCAAAAGTTATGTCAATGTTCTTGACCCCTTCTTCCATGTTTACCAGCTCCCCCCCTTTAATGGGTTTCTACCAAGACATTATGAGGTTCGATTCACATTATAAATTTATTGTAAAAAGGTTTTGTGTATGTGTGCATGAAGGTTGACAAAAATATATAATAGGTGTAAGTGTGTTGATGATAAAAAAAATATAAAAGGGAGTAAATTAAATATAGAAATGTTTATGAAGACTAATACTAAAAGTATCAATATAAAGATTATATAAAAAATATGTATAAATTATAAATGTTGTGTTCCTATCAAATTATGGTGTTTATGTAGTGTCTCTTTTTGGTTTTGTTTTTGTTTTATTGTGTGTACTTAGATCAGATTAATTATTTTTATTGATCATAAAAATTGTGACATCACCTAGCAAACTGTTGGAATTGATTTCTGAATATACTCGTACATTGGGTACCGCGGCTACTATACTAGCTTTTTCTTGCTTGTTGCAAAGAATTAATGGAGAGAAATCTAGACAGAAGGTCTCAAGGTATAAATTCTCTAGTTCTGTTACAGATATCGGTAGATTGACTTTGGATAGCAAATGTTTTACTTTAATAGCGAAATGAGGTTCTCTTGTAAGAGTAGTCAACATCGCCTGTGTTGTGATCATGGTGAAGTCGTACATATATATATATAGATTTAGAGGAAAACAAATATAGAAACTTACTTATTGATATCCTGGCGATGAGATCTCGACGCTCCGGATGCTTTGGGTTTCAAATAATTTTTAAATTGTGCATATATATATATATGTATATGTAGGTGTATTAATGCACTTAAAAATAATATTTTTGGGTAATATATATTTTGAACATTGCGTTTTTCGCGTAACTATTAATTTTCTTTTCTCATAAAACACTGAACAGACAAATAATGAAAAAAAACTATAAGTATATGGAGGGAATGAAAGAAGCGGCACTCAGTCATCCAAGTGAACTTCACTGCGAGGTCTTCTCAAGTAGCGTCTTATTACACATGCAGTTTGTTGTTGTGGTGGCGGGCTTAGTTTTGGGTTTTCAGTGCTGTTACTGATAATTATTTGGTTTCATTCATTTTTATTGTTAGCGTTGCTGTTTCTTTTTTTCTTTTTGTTTGTTTTGATTTTTGTTGATTGTTTATTTGATTTGATACACTTTGTTGTTTCGAATTTAATCCCGGTTTCGCTCGGGCCAGTTAGAGGCAGCGGTCACGATCCTCTCTAACTCGTGTCCGTGATCCCGTCGGCGTTGTACGGATCTTTTATACATTCTGAGTCCTCGTAGGACGATAAGGACCATTATTAACACTGTGATCAGACACAAGACATTAAAGACTTTCACGATTTCGTCCTTGTGGTCTACCACTTCGACATTGTTTTAACGTTGGCAGTGTTGCCTTCCGCTTTTGAAATTTTGGACCCCATTGTTCTGTTTTGGGTCCTTTACACGGAGTTTACGTGCACCGCGAAACAAGGATTCATGTTCATTGTTTTGAACTTTCCGTCGAACGGATTATTTTGTTCTTTGCGCTCGATTGGTATTATTACCGGCCGTATCTGAGAATCTGACTGACTTCTCCGTGGAGTTTAAGTTCTTTTATACAATAGCTGAGCTTTTCTTTTTTTGCTTCCGGGTTCTTATTTTCGTACCTAAGTGTTCCCATCTAGGTACCCATTTCCCCTTGCTCTAGCTAACTGGTCCGCTTTGGATTTAGCTAGCGTCAGCTTTCGGGTTCATTTCAGTCTTTCGTTGCTTTACTGACCGCTATATTTTTCCATTGAATTGCCCAATTGGTGCATTATATTGCCTTGTGCAAATTTGGTCTTTCTTTCTTCTTTCGCAACTTTAGAGACTGTGTTTTCTGCAGCCCCCTTTTTGTCTCGCTTCCCAGCATAACCGGCGCACAGTGGCGCCTTGGGCCAAAAAAGTGCAATAAATCACTTTTTCGACTTTGTCCTAGAAAGTTGCGACCCATACCAATCGACAGGTAATTGATCCACTATTACAAATATGTAACCCTTTTTCAAATTTTTGTAAAAGATATGCCCTTTCAAAGTTGAACAATTTTTCACTTAAAAAAAACACACCGTTTTTAGTTAATTTTTCGCACTTCCGGGGGTTTTTCTTAAAAACTAGGTATCGAATCGCTTTGCTTCTTTTTTCCACGGATTGGTGTGTTAGTTAAGAGTAAAAAAAGTAAAACATATTGCAGTTTGCCATCCGCATCTCTTAGTTATGCGTTATTTGCGAAACGTCCATTTTTTCCATATTTTTCAACTTTGATGGAAAATAAAAAAAAACTATTTAATACTATTTTTTTATACTTCCGTAAAACGTTATTTGGACTTTCTTCTTGATATTACGAAAGTTGTAGCTGCGTCCGCCTGCGTCCGCGGTTTTAAGAGCCAAAAAAGGGAAAAAAGTCATGGTCCCAGAAATTGCATATGGCGCAACCTTGTGAAAGATTTGTCCAAAACATGGTTTTAAAGTCCTGAAAATTTGATATGATGTTCAACAGCTCGATATAAGAAACTTTAGTTCTACCACTTTTGGAAAAACCCGCTAGTTTAGCGGGAAAACAGCTATAAATAGCTAAAATACGGAATGCCGTAACTTCTACTGAAGCTACAGACTTGTGCTGTATCTCTTTTGAAATGTATTTTAAAATGCTTTAAGCGCCTCCTATATGTAATTTGTGTAAATTAAAAAAGATATGAGCCAAACAAATTTTTTTTTTAACTTTTTAAAGCTTTTTTTTTATTTTTCTCAAAAACGGTTATAGCCCTTGAGATTCCTTAAATTTTGGTATACATCATGTTACTGTAAAAAAGCACGTTTAAAAGTTATTCAGAGACGAAAATAGCCACTTTTGCCAGCTCAAAACAACTTACGCTGTCTAAGCATTGAATTTAGTATGTGCGAATCCAAACTGTATTTTAGGGTCATGGAATCACAACCTTGTCACAGAGTTAGAGTCTAGTAATTATAGTCCAAAAATGTTAGGTCTATTGGATTTACCAAGTTTACCAAATTGTGACCATTATTTCAAAAAACATGAAATTTAAAATACTTGTTTTTAAAAAAAAACTTTAACTTTTTTTTTTTGTTTTTTTAGTTTTTAAAAATTAAAACATAAAAAAATAAACTAAACAAAACGACATTTTTTAAAAAAAAATTTTTTTTTTTAAATTCCAATTTTTTTTTTTTTTAATAATTTTTAAAAATTACAACATAAAAAAAGAAACTAAAAAAAACAAAAACTTTATTTAAAAAGTTTTTTTTTGTCTGAAAAAAATGGATTTGTTTTTAAATTCTGACTTTGCCGACTTGTAAGTACGCCTCTGCCACGCCCACTCCCTGTCTCAAGCAAAAATTTGAAAGGTGGATCAATTATCTACCATTTGCCGTTCACATCATTCAATTATCTTCACTGGTTCAAAAGTTATGATTTATTACCAAAAAAAAGTCAAAAGGCGCCACTGTGCGTTCTGCTAAGATAAATAAACCTATCGTAAAGTAAACAACAACTTTCGTTCGAAGCCAAACTCTCACGTTCAAAGCCAAAAGTATTGCGTTCCAATTTTCAATCAAAATTGCATCGGTCAGCATAATTTAATTTCACAATGAGATGGGACGAACAAAAATCAAAGTTATAGAAGCTTAAAAATAAAGCTCCTGGCCGAGGTTCGTTGGAGAAGATTTTAGACTTAAGGAGGCAGTCTTATTCGGATTGAAACCGCGTTCGGTCATAAGAAATAATCATAGTTGAAAGTGTCTTGATGTATTATTGAGTTAGTGAATTAAGGTCTGCACCAATAAAGTAAAATTAAAAAATAAAAATTATATTTTTTTAATCAACCAATACGATCAAATCTAATTTGCACCTTGTACAGGTGGTTAATTCGATACTCTCCGCTAACAAACTTTTTTGGTCAATTACAATTAAATAGATATGTATCCCCAATAATAATATTACTCATAAATGGCACTAGCCAATATTCTATTCAATAAATTTATAATGTAAAAACGAACTCAAAAACATGAAGTGCTAAATATGCGCACGTAACACATCTGGAGGCTTATATTTATTAATGGCAAAAATATCTGTGGTACTAACCTCTGTAACGCTAAAATGAAGATTATTAAACGACAACATTTATTTTATCACTCACCTGACCTGTGTTGCTTGAAGCATATTCGGGAAAATTATATTTATCGGAAGAGTTTATCGCCCATTTGATTCTTTCAATGAATATGATATCCTTTGTGTGTGTTGGTTGATGGCTTTTCTCGAAGGTTGCCTGGAAAGTGTGTATCCAAGTGTGACCACCATAAAGGGTATTGTTTTTTAGAGTATGAAACCTTGCATGTTTCCTTATATGCATTGTTTAGAATGTTTGTTAGGTCCTCTACTTCCTTGTCCAGGGTCGTCGTAGAGGTTTGTACCCGTATTCTTCTGTTACTAACTTTCGAGTAGACAATCTTACCGAATTTGTCGTTTCTGTTCCGGTTTGCTAATCGGAATCGAAATTTCGAAGAAAATGTACCTGTGATCTGATAAGGAATGTTGTTTCGACACTATCCACTTGCCAACCTTATATTTACTAAATTCTGTCTTCCCATTCCTGAAATTCCCTAGTGCTTGGGAATATAATGGTGGGTGTGTTATCTCTATTACATATGGTGATGTTGCTGCAAATAATATTATCAAAAAGAGACTCACCCCTTTCGTTAGTTTCCGAGCTTCCCCAAAGTGTGTGCCTTGCGTTAGCGTCGCATCCGATCACTAGGGTCGTCTTAGTGTCTTCCGCCCATTGCAGCACCTTGATAACTGACTCAGGTGGAGCCGGTACATCATGAGATTTGTCCGTCTCGAGTCCATGGTTCTTGAACGATGCCTATGTCAAAGAACTGCAAGATTGGCTGAAGCATGCGTGCTGTGCTTCAGGTTAATCTGCACGACTTTAGGCATCGGTGTTGGGTGTTACGTCTGGGGTCTTGTCCTCGATGACCAGGTCATCCAACAGCTTGTTGGTGTCATCGACCTCCTCGAGAACATCATCCGGCTCTGCCAGGAAGACCTTGATCTTGGCCTTCCGTAGGCCGCACCGGATGGTGTAGTCGGCCTTCTCAAGCTGCGGCAGGCAGCGCTGGTTGATGAGGAAGAGGAACGTCTGGCTCGTCTTCATCTCCTTCTCTACTTTGAGTATCGTCCAGTCCTCTTTGTGCACTTCTGGGTTCTGAGCCCTCAGCAGCGACAGCACCTTTCCTTGGTCAGTCTGCTCCTTTGGAAACCAAATGCGAGCCAGCGGCCTCCTTGGAATCTCCCTGGCGTGGACGAGCCTAATACTAAGGCCGTCCCATGCTTTTCCAATCTTGGCTATGCAATTCGCCTGGAAAGACCTTGAGAACGAGTCATCGCACTTGATCACCCGGTGCCCCCTGACCATGTCCGACGAGTCGAAGGAGGGGATTGGACCATTTGGCACGGCTGATAGCCTTTCAGCTCCTCGACCTCCTCCCACTTCTCCGATAGCAGGCGTCCGTCGTCGTGCAGGTCGTCCACCAGTGCCATCGCGAGGCTGTCTCTGGCTACGTCGCTGAACTTCTTGGCCTTCTTCACAAGGGAGGTCGGCCTTGGCCTCCCCTGAGCGTCCTTTGCCCGTTTGGGTGCGCTCTCGCTTGCCTCGTGCGAGCGGTCCCTTTTCGTGTTGGCTTGAGTGGCCTCCGGGCGCGTCCTCATGTATTCCTCGAAGTCTGCGATCTCCGCAAGGCATCGAGTCTTGTCCTCCGCATCGCGCTGGTCAGTCTTGCCCTCTGCCTCAGCCCGACTGACCTTGGCCTTGCACTGCTGATGCGTAACAGTGGCTGCCTTGCTGGTATCCGGCTGGGTTCCGCTGTTGTGTGGGTTGATGTTCTTGGTGTCTCGTGGGGTGCTGGTCTTAGCAGCCCCTTCCGTTCCCATCAGAGCCGGAGTACCCTGGCTGGGTGTTCGCGGCCCTTCCTCGATGGTAGCGGAAACGGTTTGGGGTTTAACCTCCCCCGTGAGGTCCGAAGCTACGGTGTTGCGTTTCATTTTCAATACATAATCGCCCGCGTTGCTCGACCAGGCAAGCGCGGCGGGCCTGAGGGTTGTTGGGGCTCTATGAAAAAGTCGACCTTGACTCCGCCCCAAAGCCACGGCAAGGCCACTTCCGACCCAGGGTTGCCCGGCCCTGGGAAGGCTCCGTTAAAACACAGCTGGATTTACCCCTCAGCTGCGAACCTGAAAGTCAGTGGGCAGGGGTCGCTTGACACGCCTGGCTTGAGGTTAGGCACTTTAAAGACCTACGCAAGTCCGCCCGACTACGATTTGTCAGCTTCCATAGTCATAGCTAGACTATGGACCTGCTTCCAGCCGCCCTCACGGGGACAGTACAGTCGCACTACCATCGGTGCACACAGTTACGGCAGGGGACGAGTCCCCCGTTGGTCCCCCTGTGTACCCGACGGCTAACGGCCGCGAAAATACATATTATGAAATGTCTACATTTAAGAAAGAACTCTTTAATAACTATTGCACTCTGAGTTTAGAAAAAACATGTTTTACCCGATTATTAAATGGTGAACAATCAATTTGTAAAAAAATAAGAGAAAAAAAAATTGGCATTATCCAAGATGGTGCCCTTTTAATAAATGGTAACAACATCGTCAACAACTCCGAAGGTGTATTCTTAATAACATTTAATGGTACAACCACAATAAATAACGTTTCATACACCAATTTAGACAACAAAATTCTTAACTATATTACTACAAACCACTTCAAAAATTATGAAATACCCGATTATATATTTTCAAATAACTCGGAACTCTCTTTAGATAAATATTTTTAATCCATTCCTTTAAATTAATAATACCAAAATATCTATATCCTTTATATTAATAACTTTAATCATTATATATTTGATTTCTCTACCTATTATTAAATACAGAAATATATTTGTAACCAAAAAACAACGGCCAGAATTAGAAAAACCTATTAACGAAGAAATATTTATAACAGAATTACGAGATCGTTTAAACGAAATCCATAATCAATCTGGACGATCCATTTAAGAAGGGGGAGAGTTATCCAACCCGTGAAACGGTTCCACCTATGGAATTAATAAACAAATTTTTAAATTCAATCGCAGCTACATTGCCTTTGCCTTCGTTTATGATTCTGCCTACGCCTTTTTCATTAATTTCGAGGGCCGCGCTTGACCGTTCCACAGTGCCGCCTTGGGCCAAAAAACGTGCAATAAATCACTTTTTCGACTTTGTCCTAGAAAGTTGCGACCCATACCAATCGACAGGTAATTGATCCACTATTACAAATATGTAACCCTTTTTCAGGTCATCCAACAGCTTGTTGGTGTCATCGACCTCCTCGAGAACATCATCCGGCTCTGCCAGGAAGACCTTGATCTTGGCCTTCCGTAGGCCGCACCGGATGGTGTAGTCGGCCTTCTCAAGCTGCGGCAGGCAGCGCTGGTTGATGAGGAAGAGGAACGTCTGGCTCGTCTTCATCTCCTTCTCTACTTTGAGTATCGTCCAGTCCTACATATTATGAAATGTCTACATTTAAGAAAGAACTCTTTAATAACTTCCGACCCAGGGTTGCCCGGCCCTGGGAAGGCTCCGTTAAAACACAGCTGGATTTACCCCTCAGCTGCGAACCTGAAAGTCAGTGGGCAGGAGTCGCTTGACACGCCTGGCTTGAGGTTAGGCACTTTAAAGACCTACGCAAGTCCGCCCGACTACGATTTGTCAGCTTCCATAGTCATAGCTAGACTATGGACCTGCTTCCAGCCGCCCTCACGGGGACAGTACAGTCGCACTACCATCGGTGCACACAGTTACGGCAGGGGACGAGTCCCCCGTTGGTCCCCCTGTGTACCCGACGGCTAACGGCCGCGAAAATACATATTATGAAATGTCTACATTTAAGAAAGAACTCTTTATTAACTATTGCACTCTAAGTTTAGAAAAAACATGTTTTACCCGATTATTAAATGGTGAACAATCAATTTGTAAAAAAATAAGAGAAAAAAAAATTGGCATTATCCAAGATGGTGCCCTTTTAATAAATGGTAACAACATCGTCAACAACTCCGAAGGTGTATTCTTAATAACATTTAATGGTACAACCACAATAAATAACGTTTCATACACCAATTTAGACAACAAAATTCTTAACTATATTACTACAAACCACTTCAAAAATTATGAAATACCCGATTATATATTTTCAAATAACTCGGAACTCTCTTTAGATAAATATTTTTAATCCATTCCTTTAAATTAATAATACCAAAATATCTATATCCTTTATATTAATAACTTTAATCATTATATATTTGATTTCTCTACCTATTATTAAATACAGAAATATATTTGTAACCAAAAAACAACGGCCAGAATTAGAAAAACCTATTAACGAAGAAATATTTATAACAGAATTACGAGATCGTTTAAACGAAATCCATAATCAATCTGGACGATCCATTTAAGAAGGGGGAGAGTTATCCAACCCGTGAAACGGTTCCACCTATGGAATTAATAAACAAATTTTTAAATTCAATCGCAGCTACATTGCCTTTGCCTTCGTTTATGATTCTGCCTACGCCTTTTTCATTAATTTCGAGGGCCGCGCTTGACCGTTCCACAGTGCCGCCTTGGGCCAAAAAACGTGCAATAAATCACTTTTTCGACTTTGTCCTAGAAAGTTGCGACCCATACCAATCGACAGGTAATTGATCCACTATTACAAATATGTAACCCTTTTTCAGGTCATCCAACAGCTTGTTGGTGTCATCGACCTCCTCGAGAACATCATCCGGCTCTGCCAGGAAGACCTTGATCTTGGCCTTCCGTAGGCCGCACCGGATGGTGTAGTCGGCCTTCTCAAGCTGCGGCAGGAAGAGGATGAGGAAGAGGAACGTCTGGCTCGTCTTCATCTCCTTCTCTACTTTGAGTATCGTCCAGTCCTACATATTATGAAATGTCTACATTTAAGAAAGAACTCTTTAATAACTATTGCACTCTAAGTTTAGAAAAAACATGTTTTACCCGATTATTAAATGGTGAACAATCAATTTGTAAAAAAATAAGAGAAAAAAAAAAAAATTGGCATTATCCAAGATGGTGCCCTTTTAATAAATGGTAACAACATCGTCAACAACTCCGAAGGTGTATTCTTAATAACATTTAATGGTACAACCACAATAAATAACGTTTCATACACCAATTTAGACAACAAAATTCTTAACTATATTACTACAAACCACTTCAAAAATTATGAAATACCCGATTATATATTTTCAAATAACTCGGAACTCTCTTTAGATAAATATTTTTAATCCATTCCTTTAAATTAATAATACCAAAATATCTATATCCTTTATATTAATAACTTTAATCATTATATATTTGATTTCTCTACCTATTATTAAATACAGAAATATATTTGTAACCAAAAAACAACGGCCAGAATTAGAAAAACCTATTAACGAAGAAATATTTATAACAGAATTACGAGATCGTTTAAACGAAATCCATAATCAATCTGGACGATCCATTTAAGAAGGGGGAGAGTTATCCAACCCGTGAAACGGTTCCACCTATGGAATTAATAAACAAATTTTTAAATTCAATCGCAGCTACATTGCCTTTGCCTTCGTTTATGATTCTGCCTACGCCTTTTTCATTAATTTCGAGGGCCGCGCTTGACCGTTCCACTGTGCCGCCTTGGGCCAAAAAACGTGCAATAAATCACTTTTTCGACTTTGTCCTAGAAAGTTGCGACCCATACCAATCGACAGGTAATTGATCCACTATTACAAATATGTAACCCTTTTTCAAATCAAAAAATTTTTGTAAAAGATATGCCCTTTCAAAGTTGAACAATTTTTCACTTAAAAAAACACACCGTTTTTAGGTAATTTTTCGCACTTCCGGGGGGTTTTTCTTAAAAACTAGGTATCGAATCGCTTTGCTTCTTTTTTCCACGGATTGGTGTGTTAGTTAAGAGTAAAAAAAGTAAAACATATTGCAGTTTGCCATCCGCATCTCTTAGTTATGCGTTATTTGCGAAACGTCCATTTTTTCCATATTTTTCAACTTTGATGGAAAATAAAAAAAAACTATTTAATACTATTTTTTTTATACTTCCGTATATGATGTTCAACAGCTCGGTATAAGAAACTTTAGTTCTACCACTTTTGGAAAAACCCGCTAGTTTAGCGGGAAAACAGCTATAAATAGCTAAAATACGGAATGCCGTAACTTCTAAACTACTGAAGCTACAGACTTGTGCTGTATCTCTTTTGAAAGGTATTTTAAAATGCTTTAAAAGTTATTCAGAGACGAAAATAGCCACTTTTGCCAGCTCAAAACAACTTACGCTGTCTAAGCATTGAATTTAGTATGTGCGAATCCAAACTGTATTTTAGGGTCATGGAATCACAACCTTGTCACAGAGTTAGAATCTAGTAATTATAGTCCAAAATTCCAAAATAATTCCAATTTTTTTTTTTTTTTTAATAATTTTTAAAAATTACAACATAAAAAAAGAAACTAAAAAAAACAAAAACTTTATTTAAAAAGTTTTTTTTTGTCTGAAAAAAATGGATTTGTTTTTAAATTCTGACTTTGCCGACTTGTAAGTACGCCTCTGCCACGCCCACTCCCTGTCTCAAGCAATAATTTGAAAGGTGGATCAATTATCTACCATTTGCCGTTCATTCAATTATCTTCACTGGTTCAAAAGTTATGATTTATTACCAAAAAAAAGTCAAAAGGCGCCACTGTGCGGCGCTCGTAACAAAATCTTTAAAAAAAAAACTGTACCATCGAAAAAAAAATTAGTGGTATTTTCGTGATCTGTGGGTCCAACACTAACAGAATTTGCCATCACTTGCTGGAGAGCATTTTGGCTGTAAACTAGTGTAATTTAAATATATATTTTTTCGTGGCATATATATTGAAATTATTTTTAATGAGTCCAGATAAGTATTGAACTTCTTGCTGACCTTAGAACCAAGCTCAAAAAAGCAGTGAGCTGCATCCGCCGATTAAATAATCGGCTAGAAGCCGGGCAGATTCCGAATCTGGAAGAAGAACTAAATTGTAGGCTAGAAAATGTAAATGCTGCAATTAATAAGGCAAATCAATTACAAGAAAGGATATAAGATTTAGATGTTGGCAAGAGCTTTCAATAGTAACCAAGGCAACAATATTGTCTCTTATCTCGGCCTTGAAATTTATGGGTCAGCTTCTATAGCCCCAACTCGACTTCCTAATTTGGCATTGCCGAAACTCAGCGGAAAAAAATCCGAGCTTAAGAATTTCGACAGCCTTTTCGAAACCCTCCTTGATTTCTTGTCTTTCTGGTGAAGCTTTGGGAATCATTAAGGCCTATCAAGTCACCAAGAGCAATTATGAAAGGCTATGGTCAGCTTGAAAAAAGTGTATGATAACGAAGTTTGATTTTTATGTCACTTATCGCAACAGTCAGCATCGTTCCTGAGAAATCTTATCGATACTATCAATAATATCTTATCGATATTATCAATATACCGTTTTTTTATATCGATAGGAGACGATTCCAAGATTTTAAATACAATGTTGATCTATCTTGCCTTGAACAGAGTCGACCAACCAAAAATGGGAAGAACAGTTAGATTATGAAAGGTACCGCTATGGTCCGATTTTGAAAAAACGATAAATCGCCGATATCAGCATTTATCTGCTGAAGAATCGACGAAACCAAAGCAAGATAAAGTTGCGTCGAGCAAGCCACATAATAGTAACTCATTTTCTTTTTCTTCGTCCAACAGTAAATCTCAGCAAGGTTGTAGCTATTGCAACGCGGAAGACCATAATTTAGCGAACTGTGGTTCGTTTGGTCGTCTTCCAGTAAAATATGCTTCTTAATGCATCAATTGTATGCGAAACGGTCACACTGTCTCGAAATGCAAATTTAATAAATGTCAAGTTTGTGGACGCTCGCATCACGTTTTACTGCATAGATATACAGTTTCCGAGAACAGTTTAGCGTTGCCACCACCCCAAGAGATTCTTACTCCTCCTTTAAGTCAAGATCAGCCTTCCACGTCACATGTTATGCATGCGACATCATCGGACAGAGTGATTTTGGCCACGTCGATCGAAAGTGTACGAACTTAAAAAGGTGATATTTTGGCAAGAGCACTTCTTGACTCTTATTCCCAAACTAACTTCATAACAGAGGACCTTGCTCACCGCTTCCAGATCCGTAAAGAGGAGTCGTGTATCAACTTACTTGGTTTTGGCGAGTCGAAATCTCAAGTTAAGAAAAAGGTAAATACAATGGTGAAGTCGCGTATAAATGGTAATGAGTTCTCATTCGATTTTTGGATTTTAAAATGAATATCAGTATACCATCCTGCCCAGTCTGTTAATATCAATGAATGGAGAATTCAAAAGAAGCTACCTTTGGAGGACCCATATTTCTAAAAGCCACAAAGAATATATTTGTTAATAGGAGCAGAATATTTTTTCGAATTATTACCTGTTGAAAAAATAAGACAATGTCCTGACCTTCCAACTTTGCAGAAAACCCTCCTAGGATGGGTTGTATCGGGAAGATATAAGGCATCTTCTCCTACAGAAGTTGTGAAAAGTTTTAGTCGTAGTGAAGAGCTGTTAGTATTTATTGACAGCACACTACAGAAGTTTTGGTCACTGAAGGAAATGCCATCTCTAAAGAAAATTTTGTCACCTGAGCAAAAGTTATGTGAAACACTACCGGAGGACTACTCAGGTTTTGCCATCAGGTCGGTTTGAAGTAAGACTGCCGTTTAAATGTATTTAGAATTCATGGAAGAGTACATTTTTTTAGGTCATATGTTTCTTACAGATAAAATTCCTTCTGCTCCGCATTATGTTATCCCTCACCAATGCGTTTTGAGAACCCAAAATACGTCAACCAAGTTACGTGTCGTTTTAGATGCGTCTTGTAAATGGTCAACTTAGATCTCTCTAAATGACATTTTGATTGTTGGGCCGACTATCTAAGATAAGTTGTACTCAACGTTACTTCGCTTCCGGCTGCACAGGTTCGCCCTGACCGCCGATGTAAAGAAAATGTATCGCCAAGTGATATAAATGAAGTGGGTAGGCAGTTTCAACTTATAGTGTGGAGAAGAGACCCCTTCTGAGTCCTTGAGATTATATCAGTTTAACACCGTAACATATGGTACTGGACCAGCCCCATTTCTGGATGTTTGGTGTTTAAAAAGGTTGAAAATAAAAAAGGTTAAAAAATGTTGATTGGTGCTGCATGCGTAGAGGAGTTAAAGACTATTATTCAAGTGGCTTTCAAACTCACTTGACGTCACCGCATCTGAGAGCCCAGCTAAATCCATACCCATCTCGGACTCAGAGTCTACTAAGGCGTTAGGAATATCGTGGTTGCCTAATGAATTTGCCCTTAAGTTCCAAATTGACAATGCTGTCATGGGTCTCCGAGCGACAAAACGGAACATACTATCGGTGACATCGAAGCTGTTTGACCGCCACGTCCTTTTAAGTCCTGTTGTAATTAGAGGAAAAATCCAATTTCAGGAACTTTGGTCAAATAAGTTAGATTGGGATGAGTCGATTCCGATGCATTTGGAAACAGAATGGAATATCATTAAAATTACACTGTCTAAACTAGAAGAAATATCTATTCCTCGGTTTGTGCATACCAATCCGATGTCACCGGCCCAATTACATGCCTTCGCCGAGCTTGCGTCTACATTCGTAGCAAAACTGCAGAAGGTTATAAAATATCGTTGTTGACTTCAAAGTAAAAAGTAGCGCCGCTCAAGACTAAAACGCTCCCAAGACTTGAGTTATGTGCCGCTCACCTTCTCGCAGATCTCTGTCACAGAATCAAGCACCTATTAAAGGTACCTATCGAACGAATTGTGTATTGGTTGGATTCTGAAGTTACGCTTCATTGGATCCGGACTCATCCATCTTCGTTGTCCACATTCGTATCGAATAGAGATGCCGAGATTCAAAAGTGGTCAGGTAAATCTAAATGGCGCCGTGTCCCAACCAAACAGAACCCAGCAGATATCGTATCAAGAGGTTGTGACGTCGACGAAATCATACAGTCGATATGGTTTATTGGACCAGCGTATCTAAAGGAAGGTATCTTGCAAAAAAAATCGATTTTTGTAGATTAACATCTTAAGATTATTTTGTATAATTTTAGTCAATCGGACAATAACTTTAGAAGTTTTGCTAAAACTAGTACCCTAACCTCTAAGACTTTAGGTACGTAAGTGCATCTTTAAGTGCGTTTTTTCTCGAAACCACGTTTTGAAAGTCCGTATTCATCGGCATTTCTAAATGGTTTAACCGCTCGTTTTCAAATTTGTCGAATATTTTTCTGCATAAACACGGGACACATCGAGATAAAGCGTATAAAGCTCTTGCTGTGGACTGCAAGGGTATGCCGAAGTTATCTTCCTTTCTTGTTTATTTTTAAACTTTAAAAATATTTGTATTATTCCCACAATCAAATTTTTTAGGTGAAAAACGCATTTTTGACTTTGGAACATCGAAAAAATTCTCAAAAATAAAAAATTAAAAAAAGGGTTTCCCAGGGGGCGGGTTTTTTGAATTCTTAAGTGAAATGTAAAAACAAAATGGAAGTTTGATCATTTTTAGCGGAGGTACAGTGAACACCGTAAAACGCATTTTGTAATAGTGTTCCAGCAATCGCTTTGGCATCGATACATTAGCCGATAGTATCGGCTATAAAAATTAGTGTTATTTAAATGACACTTAATAATATACAAAAGGTTTGAATTAAATCCATCCAACCAGTTTTTATAGAAAAAATCGCAAAGTTAGTCTATTTTTTGGTGCCAAAGACTCTACCCCCCCTTAACAAACCCATTCAGAGAATAGTATCAGAAAAATAATAATATTCAAGGTTATAAAACATATTTGATCAAACATTTAAACAAGGAATTTAAAGATCTTTTTAAATCAGTAGCACTTTTGATATTTATTATACTGTGTTATGTGTTATACAGGATATTATAAACAATATCTGTCCCAATTAAAAGATGAAGACGTTCCCGTAGCAACTTGGTTAAAACAGATTTTTGTGGTACCATTTTTTTCCCTGTAAGACCGGATATGAATAGTAAAAGTAGTAAAATAAATATAATGACAGTGCAATTTAATTTGATGTTATTTATGATTACAGATTTATAAGAAGGAATAATATTATACAATATATTTTAAATATTTAGTCCATTGGCCGTCATCGCTTTCACGTTGTTAAAAAGTATTATTGAAAATCAACCTAAAAATGTAAAAAAAAAAAAAATTAACAAAATTGATTATGTATAACACTTAAAATACTTATATTTAGAAGAATTTTAGGAATGCCGTGATGTGTTGAGAGCAAAGTTCAGTGAAAATAATTAAGGTAAGTCCAATTATAGAGGCCACATAAATCCAAATGTCGGCAAACATCGGTTTTTATACCCGTTACTCGTAGAGTAAAAGGGTATATTGTATTCGTGCAAAAGTATGTAACAGCTAGAAGGAAGCGTTTCCGACCCCATAAAGTATATATATTCTTGATCAGGATCACTAGCCGAGTCGATCTAGCCATGTCCGTCTGTCCGTCTGTCCGTCTGTCTGTCCGTCTGTCTGTCCGTCTGTCTGTCCGTCTGTCTGTCCGTCTGTCTGTCTGTCTGTATGAACGCTGAGATCTCGGAAACTATAAAAGCTAGAAGATTGGCGTTTTGCATGCAGATTCTAGGAGTTCCTACGCAGCGCAAGTTTGTTTCAAAAGGGTGCCACGCCCCCTCTAACGCCCACAATCGCTTATATACGATTTTAAAAATTTCAATATTTCGGAAAAGTAAAAATGCAGTTTTATTGTGTTTATCAATACCTATCGAAATGTAGAAGAAATTTTTCAAATCGGACCATTCGTTAAAAAGTTATGCGTGTTCAAAGTTTCTATCTCCATCTCCCTCGCACTCCGTTTACCTGAGTAACGGGTATCTGATTGTCAAGGCACCCGACTATAGCGTTCTCTCTTGTTTGTGTTCTAATCTATACCGCGGAACCTATAGGTGATGGAACATAAGTTTGAAAGGGACTCTTACTCATGGAAAACTAGAAATGGTTCGTGGAAATTTCACAAAGTTAAGTTTTGTGTTCCTGTGTAATTGCTTTAAGGGGGGACATCTGAGTAAGTGGAAGAAAAATTGCGGATTTTCTGAAATTTTTTTGGCCAAATGAAAAAGCTAATCTAATATTTGTAAAGTTAATTTTATAATATTTTTCGAAGAAATTGAAAACAAAATGGCGGCTGTGCAGCATTTCTTCGTAGGCTCTGTTTTGTTGATGGGGGTCCATGGCCGGACATCTAACGTCCTTAATTTTTGATCTAGAACAAAAAATCAAGTTTGGTTAGATTCTATACATCAACAGCCATCGACACACGTAGGATTTTTGAGGATGTATTAATTTTTTGCAAAATGGTAAGTGATTGAAAAAAAGTTAAAATTAAAAATGAAAATAAAAAACGTCACAAAATTGTTGATAAAAAAAGTAAGCAAAATAAAAAGAGTCACACGTGCGTCGATAGATAAAGGTATTTTGAACATACTGTCAAAATTTCGAATCGATCGGTTAAGATTTCTTTGAATTATGTGTCCGGCAGTCTCAAAAAAAGTGGTTTCGAGAAAAACGCGTTTAAAGTTTAAAGGTGCCATACCTGTGAGGCATTGCCGCAGAATGGAAAATTTCGACATGTAGACAATTTTGCCGGACTCTATCTTATGGTATGTTATTTTTAAAACCCTAAAAAATTGTTTAAGCGAACAAAAAATTGAATTTTTTCAAAATTTTACTCAGATGTCCCCCCTTAAATTTAAAATAAATTTTGTAAAAAATGTCTCTTGTTGGCTTTAAAATTAGACTTTACAAATCTTGATTGCGTAGTTCTCCACACATTCAAATATACCAATAGGTTCCCAACGGAAATTTTCTCGATAATGTGTAATAGGGAAGAAGGGGGCTCGAATAGTAAGAAAAGTTTGGTTAGACATAGCAGCTATAAATAAAGAGCCATTTGAATGAGACTGGCATCATCAGAAAGGCTGTTCTTTTGGCTATAACTTTTTCCTACATCATCTTGAAGTCAATTGCAAAGCCTTCGAGGAACGTTGCAAAATGTCAACATACTTTTTTAACCAGTCTAACCCCAGTACTGGGGTAATCACAGCACGAAACTTACATTCGCTGTTAACGGTATAGGGTAAAAGAGATAATTTTCATAAAATTTTACTGGACTCTTTGGACACCAATCCTTCGATCTAAAATGGAGTATATTTGTTGTGTTTTTTTTTTAACCTTTCTGAAATGGAGTGGGGAGTGGGGGGTCTTCCAGCAGGGAAATGTTGATTATTTAAAAACGCGGGCCGAGTTTCTTTTCACGTTAAAAAAGACTTCACGGTTTATTGACTTTCGAACTTTGCGATTACAATGGTAAATTAGAACTAACTTAAAGCTACGGGGTGGAAGTTTCAAGAGCGGCTTGGAGAGCGGAGTGGAGAACCTTAACAGTGCGAGAGAGCGAGATGCAAGCGATCTGGAGGAAACTGCTCTCTCGACTGTCAAGGCTCCAGGGCCGGTTGAAAGGGAACTGGAAAGCGCCGCTTTGGCGCGAACATTCTCCCCCCCCCCCCCTCGCGAAGGCGAGCGTAGCAAAGGATCAACCCTTAGGCGTGTCTGCATGCTCCCGACACGACCCATCCAAATAGAGTGCCCTGTGCGACGGGCAGCCCATCACGTATATTTAGGAACCCGGGTCGGACTACGTCGGGGTATACGTCTGAGCCCAACACCAGCGAAACAGTTGCTGGGCGATGGAACTGCTCATCGGCAAGACGGATGTCGTCGAATTGGGATCGCATAGCATCACTTAGCGCACGGATCGGGGTACGGATGCGTAGACTTGGGCTGATCTTCAGGAGCACGTCGATCTGGAAACCGCCCGTTCTTGACCGTCGTGGGTAGCTTGAATGCAGTTGCCAGGGAGCTGTCGATGGTGCTGACGGGAGTGCACGGGTCGATCAACGCGGCCGTCTCGAAGGTGGTGGTCCCAGATTTCAGCAACACGATGGCAGTCGGGAGAATGTGGAGGCTCTGATGCTGCAGTAGAGCCGCTACTGATGGGGTTGCCGCTGAAGCTGGACGTCGTACGGGTGTACGCGATTGCCTTGATGATGCAGATGGCGAAGAAGACCGGGAGATTGCCCTGGACAGCCGAGTGGTCGATTGGAGACGCTTCACGGAACTGAGCTTCTGGAATCGGTTGCATTTCCGTAGCGGATGTATACCCTGGCAGATTCGGCAGCGGTAGGATTTTATACCTCGAGAACATCTGCTGACGAGGGTCTGGGAAGTGCGTGGGCGAGGACGAGGAGCCATTCTGAACTTTTACTTGGAAGAGAAGCAAAAAAAGACAAACAAATCAGAAAGGGAGTCGCTTTAGTGATGTTTGCGGGGAGGACAGCGGGAACAGAAGGCATTATTGTGGAGATTTCGAGGTTGCCTTAGCCTCCATAGGAAGGAGAACTACTTTGTGGACCGGACGTTGGATGGTTCCACGAGAAGTAAGAATATCCACGACGCGTACTCTAGTATCAGCTCCTTGGATAGCAGCTACGATTCTGCCGAGCCGCCAGTCATTTAATGGCAAGTTATCGTCCTTAATAACTACCATATCGTCGACTTGCAGATTTCCGGATGGACTTAGCCACTTGTTTCGCTTGTGGAGTTCCTTTAGATACTCTTCTTTCCATCGCGAACTAAATTGTTGATGCTGGGCCTTGAGATGTTGCCATCGATTTATAATCGACTTGGCTTCGCCTTTGATTTCAGGCTCCGCCGTGGAAAGCAACGGACCCCCGATCAGAAAATGGCCTGGCGTCAGTGCCAGCAAGTCTGTCGGGTCCTCTGACATTGGAGAGAGTGGTCTGGAATTAAGGCAGGCTTCAATCTTTGCCAGAAGCGTGGAAAGCTCTTCGAAGGTATACTTGCGGGCGGACGTGGATTTGTAAAACAGCGTTTTAAAACTCTTTACTCCTACCTCCCACAGGCCTCCCATATGGGAGGTATGAAACGCCACACGAGAACCTAATGGCTATATGCATCAGTCACCGACTCCTTTAGTGCATGCGTAAAGTCACGGGAAAGAAGACTTGAGGCACCAACAAAGGTTTTGCCGTTGTCGGAATGGACCCGCTGAGGACAACCTCTTCTAGCTACAAAACGCGCAAACGCTGCTAGAAACTTCTCAGTTGTAAGGTCGGGATCCAAATGTATGGCCTTCGTAGAATAGCACACAAACACACAAACATATCCCTTAGTGATGAGACATGCTCTCCCTGTGTAGTTTTTGATAAATTTGGAAATTGGAGATAATGTGGACTGTATGGTAAATGCCGCTGTAGAAATGTTAGGAGGGTGTAACGCGAATGGAGGTACGTGTATGTTTCCTTACGTACATATGTATGTTGAGATGGTCAGGCATATGTACCTACATTAAATAGTGTGCATCTGGATTATATGTCCGTATGAACAAGAATATGGAAATGGGGTAATATGAAGAAAGAAGCCGAAAAATGGCGATCGTATGCACAATGGAATGGCCGATCAGACAGATATAAGAAATTGGATTGGAAAAATTAGAAATATCTGGCTAGTCGGCAGAAATACGTAGAAATAAGAACGGTCGTACTTTTCTTGAATTGATGGAAGAGAAATTGGGAAAAATCCGCCGGTTGAACGCTGGTGCTGAACTTCTTCTCCTCTTCTGGAATTATCCGGCTCGAAGGAACATGAAATGGAGTGGGGCGGGTCTTCAAGCAGGGAAATGTTGTTTATTTAAAAACGCGGGCCGAGTTTCTTTTCACGTTATAAAAACTTCACGGTTTATTGACTTTAGAACTTTGCGATTACACTGGTAAATTAGAACTAACTTAAAGCTACGGGGTGGAAGTTTTAAGAGCGGCTTGGAGAGCGGACTGAAGACACTTAACAGTGCGAGAGAGCGAGATGCGAGCGATCTTGAGGAAACTGCTCTCTCGACTGTCAAGGCTCCAGGGCCGGTTGAAAGGGAACTGGAAAGCGCCGCTTTGGCGCGAACACTTTCTTTCCTATTAAAAATGCGGTTATGGCTCTTTGACGCGGAGGTCCACATTTATGTAAGTTTATAATTTTTTTTCCTTGGCTTCTACAATTTGACTTTCAATTTCTGTCAAATTTTTGTTTTGCCGCCCTTAACCGCGACTTATGCCATTTTGCTCAGTTTGACTGCAATCTGGCTCATCAGGAATGTTTGAAGATTTGACCACGAAGATTGAAGACCAACAAAATATTTAATAATAGAAACGCGTTGGGCATGAAATTTCCCTTCATTAAATAAACATTTCAAAAAATCTCGCGAGCGACCAATGTCCAATAAAGTGTCCCGAACAGAATGAGACTATGTTCACAAATTTGACATTGACGGAAACTGGTTCGTAATTTCTTCAACTGATGGCGCCAAAAGCTCAAATTGTTTATGCAGCTCTCTGGTGTTCTAAGGAACCTTCAGTAAACACGGCGCGCATTTTAAACGAGCCGTTTGGCCGCTAGGGCCACATACTATTCTGCCCCTTTTACTATTCAAACCCTCTTCTCCCCTACCTCAAAATGTATGTCCTCAAATATTTAATTTAGCCCTCATTTTTCAGGTATTTTAGTAAGACAAATTATGCCAAAGTAAATTGTTTAGATCTTAAATTTAGGAACTGTGACCCTATGAATTTTAGTCATTTCTATTTTTTCCGGCTAAGCCAGCGTGATTTTCAAAAAGTTGGAGAAAAAACATTTTTCAGTACAATCGCTTTATTCAGAAAAAAATTATCCCAGGACCGTAACACAAAAAGGTAAGGCAAACAGACAAACATACTTATTGATCTTAATTTGAAAGTGCCCAGAATTCATCGCGTATTTTGGGAAAAAAAATTAAATGATTAGTACATTTTGCTCCTGGGGTTCCCCAAGCTTAAATGTAAATTAGAACCAAAAATTGATGATAGTAATAATACCTTTCGTGGTAAATTTTCAATTCAGCGGATATATATGGGCGGTTCTTTTACAAACCGAACACCTTTTGTTTCGGTCAAATTTTTGATTTGCCTGAAACTTTTTTTAACGTGTACTATTCAAACAAGAGAGAACGCTATAGTCGGGTGCCCCGACAATCAGATACCCGTTACTCAGGTAAAGGGAGTGCGAGGGAGATGGAGATAGAAACTTTGAACACGCATAACTTTTTAACGAATGGACCGATTTGAAAAATTTCTTCTACATTTCGCTAGGTATTGATAAACACAATAAAACTGCATTTTTACTTTTCCGAAATATTGAAATTTTTAAAATCGTATATAAGCGATTGTGGGCGCTAGAGGGGGCGTGGCACCCTTTTGAAACAAACTTGCGCTGCGTAGGAACTCCAAGAATCTTCATGCCAAATACCAATCCTCTAGCTTTTATAGTTTCCGAGATCTCAGCTTTCATACAGACAGACGGACGGACGGACAGACGGACAGTCGGACAGACGTACAGACGGACATGGCTATATCGACTCGGCTAGTGACCCTGATCAAGAATATATATACTTTATAGGGTCGGAAATGCTTCCTTCTAGCTGTTACATACTTTTGCACGAATACAATATACCCTTTTACTCTACGAGTAACGGGTATAAAAATGTATCCGAAAAATGGCCAAAAAAGAATTATTTTTAAAATTAGAATTTTTTTTTAGTTTGCCAAAAAACTTCAATTTTGAAAAAGTACCCTCTCATTGAAAATCTGTATCTCCGGTTGTAACATCCGATTGACTTCGTGCCTTTTGAATTAATTCCTCTAAAATCTCTTCTTTAAAAAAAAATATATTCCCCTAAAAAAATTTTTTTTGTTTTTGTAAAAAAATTCTTTAAACATTGCCCTCATATTTTTTATTCGATTATATGCGCTATATTGTTAGTTACAATAGGTTTTTGTTTAAAAGGTAGAGCCATTTCTAGTTTTTTAAATTTCGAATTTTTTTGAACAAAAAGTAATAAAGTCTTTTGTTAATCTATTAAAAAATTACGATTATTTATTTAACCCTTCATTTAATATTAAAATATTTTTAAAAAACTATTTTTATATTGTTCACGCACTTTGCGTTTTTAAAATTGGAAATTGGTTGGACAGTGTAAAGCTTCATTCCATCGCTCTATCGAACTCGCCCCGTCTCTCGCCCCCTTTGTTACGATAGGCTTAAGCGTTTTATAATGAAATTAAAGAGTCAGTTGTCATATGGGCAATTCTCTGAGGATGTCAACCGCAGCCGAAAAATTAAAAGTCCTTAACAAAATATCGCATTTACATTTTTTTATAGAGAATGGATTGAATTTAACTAATCAAAGCGAGATTGGCATTTACTAATAACACAGTTGAAAATATGCATGTGCAAAGTCGAACAATTGCGAAAGTTCAGTTTTGCACATTTTCATTGCTAGTTTTGTTTTGAGTAATATTCTTAATGTGAGGCTTTAAGCATTGGCAAAAGCTTTTTGAAATCTCGATTCGTATTCAAAGAGTATAAGAAAAATGTGAAAGAAGTTATGCGATAGCTAATTACGGTAAATTTCTTATCTACCTATCCGTATATTTAAATGTAGCGTGCGACAGTCTAAAATAACATTCGTAGTCAGTGCATCTAAAGTTTTTGCTCAATGCGCATGGCTCTTTGGGTCCAAACACACTTTTTCGTAACCAGTTAAATAAAAAAAATTGGATTTAAAGTAAGCAACGGTTTGACTCTGAAACTTAATCAAAGTTTGTAGCGTGCAACAGGGTAAGTCTAAATAAAAAAATTAGAAAAAACAATTTTTTTTTGTTTGTTTTTTTTTGACTATATTAATAAAAGTTATAACTTTTTGTAATGCAGATGTGTGAAACTAAGGCCGAAAAAAACAATGACAGCTGCAAACGATGGAGAGAAAAGTTGAAAAATAATGAGACGAAACTACAAAACCATAAATTAAAAAATAACGAAAGAATGCGCCAATCTAGAAAGACATGGAAAGCGTTGTCTAAAAGTAATAAGGATGTAATAGAAGAAACTCGAAAATACAATCGTATACGACAACGGATGTTACGGCCAAGTAAATTAGAAAAGCAACTCGCACAACTAAGACAAAGCGCGCCCTACGAATGTAGACAAACGTTGGGGAAAGCAGTCACAAAAGTGGAAAACGCGTTGCCAAAAGATACGCACAGAAAGCTAAAAGTCCTCAAAGTCCTGGCAAAAAAATATGATATTCTTAAAGAAAATAAAAACGAAAAGCAATATAGCACAAATATTTCAGACAACCTAATTAATGCAGTAAAAAAATTTTACGAGCATGATAACATTAGTGTGCAAGCTGCTGGAAAAAAAGACACCATCATAGTTGACGGAGTTTTAATGGCTAAGCGCTTTATGTTAATGACGATTTCTGAGTGCTTTGAGTTATTCAAAAAATACTTTCCGAACGAAAAGATAGGACTTTCCACTTTTTTTAAAATGCGACCTCGCCATGTCCAGGTAACAAATAAAATGCCGCACAACATGTGTGTTTGCATGTATCATGCAAATTTTGGTTTTTTTTTGGAAAGTAGCTCGAAAGTTATTCCATATTTTCCAAGAGATTTTGAAACATTTTTAAAAACAGTTTGCTGCGATATTCAGAATGATTATTGCATGACAAGCAATTGCAAGAAGTGTCCTACAGACTTAATGGACGAATTCATTCCTCTTTCATATTACACTAAAATGGAAGAGAAAGTAAGCTGGCAACAATGGCGCAAAATAGATAATCAGATTGTCCTGTCAAAAACAACATCAACCGTAGCAGATTTATTCCTTGATATGGAAGCCAAACTTTCATTTTTTATGACCCATTTTTATGTAAAAAGGGCTCAGCAAAAATATTTTGAACAAACTAAAAGTAACCTAAAGCCTTCTGAACTGGTCCTACAAATTGATTTTGCCGAGAATTATCGGTTGACACACCAAAATGAAATACAAAGTGCTCATTTCAGTTATCGCCAGGTGACAATTTTCACCTGCGTAGCTTGGTTGGCTGGTGCTTCAGAGTCGTGCGCAGTTATATGCGATAAACTAACGCATAATAAGCATGATGTATACATTTTTGTTTTAAGCCTCATTAAGGAAACTAAAAAAATTTATGGACATTTTTCGAAAATATTTATTTTTTCGGATGGAAGCTGCGCACAATTTAAAAATAAATACATTCTAGCGAGCTTGACCGATATTATGAATCAAATTGGTTGTGAAAATATCGAATGGAACTTTTTTGCCAGTTCTCACGGAAAGGGAGCCGTTGACGGAGTTGGAGCAGTAGTTAAAAGAAAAGTGTGGCAAATAACAAGATCACAAAACGTAGTTTTGCCCGATGCACTTTCATTTTATCAATGCGCAGAAAACAACATAAATGGCATTAAAATGTTTTTTATATCATCTGAACAAATTGAAAGCTTGTCAAATCAGTACAAATTGGACGAAAAATGGAAGGATGTAAAAAGCATTCCAGGTATATCCAAGGTGCATTGGTTTAGTTGCGATGGCCAACATTTTTGTCACTTCAATGTCAATAAACAAATAACTACTCAATATTTTTTAACCAAACCAAATACATTTTAAAGAAGAATGAATGAGAATCAATATAAAATTAACTGCATCCAAATTTTCCATCAGGATTCGCTGAGTTCGAGGGTTAGCGTGATAGTCAAAAAGATGACTTCTATCTGTGTCGCGTGCGAAAAGCTTGGTTTTTTGTATATATCTTAAAAACGAGCAATAGTCCAAGGTCAGTCTTTTCACCCATTATAGTGCTAGTCAAGACCTTTCATTTGAGACCAATGTCAAAAAAAAACCCCTTGAAACATACTTTTTTTTGGCTTCAAACCGTTCGAATGTCGCGTGCAACAGCAGAGAATTGCCCATATGATATTCCGATATGATACCGATTGTAACTAACATTATGGCGCATATATTAAAATTAAAAAAAAAAATTTTTTTGTGTTTTTATTTTTAAGGGGGGAGATACATATAGAAAAAAATTCCTTATTTCTTAAATTGGTAGAATAACTCTTTAAGAATGAAAAAATTCGAACTATTTTAAAACTTATACCAGAATGACGGCACCCACCTTCCTTGTGCAGTAAATATATTTCATTACTTTAAATGCGCTTTTCTTGAAATAATGTTTTCCTCAGCTGCGGATCGTGTATCTCAAAAAGTAATGCCTCGATCATCAGCTGCTTTTACAGAAATGTTTGTATTAAAATTGCCGACTGTCTGAACGTACTTAATGTAGGTAATTTTTATTAGGCAAAAACAACAAACAAGAGAGAACGCTATAGTCGGGTTGGTGTCCCGACTATCTAATACCCGTCACTCAGCTACAGGGAGTGCAAACGCTGTACTCGGGTTGGTTTATTTGCGTTTATATATTTTTAAAATCTTAAAAGATCTTAAAAGACACATTTGAAAATCGTTTATGGCGATTGTGGGCGTTAGGGGGGGCGTGGCACCTTGATGAAACAAACGTGCGTGGGAAGCCCAAGAATATGTGTGTAAAATCTCAACCTTCTAGCTTTTATAGTTTCCGAGATCTCAGCGTTCATACGGACAGACAGACGGACAGACGGACATGGCTAGATCGACTTGGCTAGTGATCCTGATCAAGAATATATATACTTTATGTGGTCGGAAACGCTTCCTTCTAGCTGTTACATACTTTTGCACGAATACAATATACCCTTTTACTCTACGAGTAACGGGTATAAAAATATGAAAAAATTTGATTTTTGACTTTGAAAGAATCCACAACCAGAGTTTTTGAGATATTCTATGTAAGTTAGGTTCAGAAAGTTTCTACATTATTTCTTATCAAAATAAATTTGGTTTCATAAAAATCGGATCTACACAGCGACCTGTGGACGAGCAGCTGGCCTACTTTTTAAACCCGTTACAACAACAAAAAATATAAACAAATTTGATTTTTGACTTTGAAAGAATCCACAACCAGAGTTTTTGAGATGTTCTATGTAAGTTAGGTTCGGACAGTTTCTACATTATTTTTTATCAAAATAAACTTGGTTTCATAAAAATCGGATCTACACAGCGACCTGTGGGCGAGCAGCTGGCCTACTTTTTATACCCGTTACTCGTAGAGTAAAAGGGTATATTGTATTCGTGCAAAAGTATGTAACAGGGAGAAGGAAGCGTTTCCGACCCTATAAAGTATATATATTCTTGATCAGGATCACTAGCAGAGTCGATATAGCCATGTCCGTCTGTCCGTCTGACTGTCTGTCTGTATGAACGCTGAGATCTCGGAAACTACAAAAGCTAGAAGGTTGAGATTTCCCACACATATTCTTGGGCTTCCTACGCAGCGCAAGTTTATTTCAAAAAGGTGCCACGCCCCCTCTAATGTCCATAATCGCCCACTAACGATTTTAAAATGTGTCTGGCGCCCACACCTTTAAAGATTTCCGAGAAGTATAAATGCAATTTTGTTGTGTATATTTATACCTATCGAAATGTAGAAGACATTTTTCAAATCGGACCAATTATTAAAAAGTGATGCGCAATCAAAAAAATTGTATATATCCATCTCCCTCGCACTCCCCTTAGCTGAGTGACGGGCATTAGATAGTCGGGACACCAACCCGACTATAGCGTTCTCTCTTGTTTTTTAATATACCCTACCAAAAAAATTCCCACGGCCGCCATTTTGAAAGATAAAACAAAATCAAAATTGTTTAAAATTATATAAGAAGAATTTAATCAACATGTGAAGTTACGAAATCCAAGCCCAATCCCTTTGGTTAAAAAAATCACAAAAAAAAATGAAAAAATTGTAGTTCTATTTGTATCTTAGGAAATTAAAAAGTTATTTTCTTTTTTATTTTTATACCCGTTACTCGTAGAGTAAAAGGGTATATTGTATTCGTGCAAAAGTATGTAACAGGGAGAAGGAAGCGTTTCCGACCCCATAAAGTATATATATTCTTGATCAGGATCACTAGCCGAGTCGATCTAGCCATGTCCGTCTGTCCGTCTGTCCGTCTGTCCGTCCGTCCGTCTGTCTGTATGAACGCTGAGATTTCGGAAACTATAAAAGCTAGAAGGTTGAGATTTCACACACATATTCTTGGGCTTCCTACGCAGCGCAAGTTTGTTTCATCGAGGTGCCACGCCCCCCCTAACGCCCACAATCGCCATAAACGATTTTCATATGTGTCTGGAGGCCACATCTTTTAAGATTTTAAAAATATATAAACGCAATTTTATAGTGTTTTTCAAATCGGACCATTCATTAAAAAGCTATATGCAATCAAAATTGTTTATATATCTATCTCCCTCGCACTCCCTTTAGCCCCAATAGATAGTCGGGACACCAACCCGAGTACAGCGTTCGCACTCCCTTTAGCTGAGTGACGGGTATTAGATAGTCGGGACACCAACCCGACTATAGCGTTCTCTCTTGTTTTTTTATAGAAGTTGTCATTTGCATTACTTCAAAAGATTTTCAATGAGAGGGTGCTTTTTAAAAATTAACGTTTGTTGGCAATCAAAAAAACCAATTCTAATTTAAAAAATAATTTTTTTTCGGCCAAATCCTGATACACGTGTTTACTTATTTTCCAAATTGTACACGTTAAAAAAATTTTAAAGCAAATCAAAAATGTGAAAAAATATTTTTGGTCAAATCTGTTTGGATTTTAAATGAACCGCCCATATAGTAGATTCCTCACTACGTGGACTACCGGCAACAGTGATTTACAGACCCTTGAGCTAAAAGTAGATGTAGGATTGTCCGAAATGTCATTAATATTAAATCGCGTTTAGAAATCGCTGGGACGCAAAGTTTGTCGTATAAGAGGACCAATAGGCAAATACTAAATACTGTCTGTCTGTCACCCAAGTTTTGGGTGTTAATTCTTTGGAGAAGTGGCATGCTTAGTTTGGAATCGTGGCCGATGATGTTGAGTAACGGGCATGCCGCCATGCCCGGAGTTTTTCTTATGGCTTCACGTTGGTTTGAGTATTTGGTGCCATTGATGAAAGTCACTCGCTCGAACGTAATGAGGTGTGTGCCCTTGGTGGCTATTTCAGGGCCGTCGACAGTGCTGACCTTAGCTGGGCACTCGTTGATTATTATTACTCCGTCATCTATTAACGTGATGGGGTTTAGGTGGCTGGCTTGCGTCTCGCATAGTGCGGTACTCCCCGCGTGTAGGCCTCGAGCACAAGTATCATGGGTCGCCATCTTGCAGGAAGTAGGCGTTTTGATTTCTGACAACTTAAAAAGGTATTTCTTTTATCTGCAAGGGTATATAAGCTTCGGCTGGCCGAGGCTAGCTTCCTTTCTTGTTTCATATGAGACTGTGGGAATAAATCGGACAACCTAGTAGATTCTTCTGCTATAATTGAAAATTCGGACAAGTTACTTGAATGTCGAAGCAAGTTTCTCTGTTCCCATACCAACGCGATTCCGTCCGAAATTGGGATATACTGAGCATGCGAATAATCCGTTACTCTAGCGTTAACTACAGTTAACGTTATCAATAAAATTCCCGCGATCCTGTAAAAAGGCGAAAGGTTAAATCTACTGTGTATAAAATGGAGTAACTATGCTAAGGTGTAAGTATGTAGGAAAATAAAGTCAAAAAGGTAAAAAGAGATGGGGGTATTTTTATCTAAGGTTGTCCTTGTGGATCACCCTCCCTCTAATAAGGACAGACGTTCCCATGTCTGCTTGTACACGCTCTTCTGTGTACAGTGCGGTTAGTTTATTTTCTAACCTTTTGTTATTTTTGAGGTATACTTTTTCTCCTACCTCAAAAATTCAGTTTTGTCTAGTAGGGTTGCACCTGTCTAGATTGGCCTGTTGTGCCTTTTCAATATTACCTATTATTGCCAATTTTTGTTCGGCATTAGCTGAGTGCAAGGCCTGCTTAGGTGGCAGTCTTGTCACTGAATGTATTGTCTTGTTATATTCTACCGTGGCTCTCATAATAAGCTCAACAGTGTCGTCAACCTTTTGGTCGATTTTCATGCACCTAGCTATCTCAGTTAGGGTACTGTGGAATCGCTCCACTTGCCCGTTAGAGCTGCTGTGTAGACGGGGTGCATTAACAATGTCAATGTCATATTGATTTTTCAATAATGAGGTTATAGTCTCCGAGTTGAAAGACGCCTCATTATCACAATATATTGTTTTAATGTTTGGGAAAAAATTTATTAGTTGTAATATGGGGCTGCGCACATCGACTATGGCCCTAAAAAGTAATGGCTGTACTACAGCGAACTTTGAAAATTTATCTATGCAGGTTAAAAAAAATCTCTTATCCGTAGAGTATATGTCAATATGCTGCATTTCGTCAGTTTGTGTGATACATAACTCTTGCTTCTTGGGGTGTCTGTTGTACTTCCCCTTGGTGCATGTCTTGCAGTTTACAACCACTTCGTTGGCGTGTTTGGACATATTTGGAAAGTAGTAATCCTGAAGGACTTGTTTAACATTTTCCTGGGCTGCCCTGTGAGCGCGGTTGTGTTCGCAGATAATTATTTATTTTTGTTCATTTGCATCCGTGATGTCATTCACGATTTCTTTGCAATGCCAGAACTTGGTTGCTGGGAATTCGGTCACCAAGGAATGTTGGATGCATGCTAGTGCGGAGTGGTCGCAGTAAATGGCGTTAACAACGTCTACGTTTACTACCTCTTTGAAAAATCCGAACAGCGAGTCCCTGTTATTGAATTGGATTATGTGTCGGTTTTTGGTCCCGAAAACTATGAAGTGTCGCCGTAAAGGCTGCTCTGTTTCCTCCAGGATTATTTGATTCCTGTAGCAGTTCAGGGGTTTATCGGTGGATTCGACCGTGTAGGTTAAGGAAAGTTCACTACGTCAGATTGGGGTTCGTTTTGTATAGCGTTTATGTTTTGACGTGACAAAGCATCGGCCACAAAATTTTCTTTTCCGGGTTTGTAGAACACCTTGGCGTTATATTCTTCGATGAATCCGTAAAAAGGCTGATCTCTTTTGTGCCGTACAGGTAGTTTTGTAGTTTTCCTATAGCCCAAACAATTGCCAATAATTATCTTTCGTTGGTTGCGTAATTAAGTTCACAGTCTTTCAACCTAAAAATTCAACACTTTCTTTGAACAATTTTGTTTTCTCTGGTGCCACTCTCATGTTGGCCTCGCACAGGCATTTAAGGACTGTGTCAATGTGTATAACGTGGTCGGCAGCGTTTTCGGAGAAAATTATCACGTCGTCTACGCAGACGTAACAAATCTTCCCAATCTGCTCACGTAGTACGTCATCGATCGCCCTTTGAAAGATGCTTCCCGCATTTTTCAGTCCAAAGGGTAGACGACAAAATTCATACTTTCTATAATTACCGAAAGTTCTCTCTTAAGAGCTTTAACATCAACAACGCCAACTTATTCTCCCGGTCCTGATGAACTTCCTGGGTGTGTGCTTAAGTTTTGTGCATCAACCATTTGCAAACCTATTCTTAAACTTTTCCATTTGTCTATTTCATCATCAGTTTTTCCAACTATCTGGAAGGATTCTTTTATTATTCCACTTCACAAAAAGGGTGCGAAGGCGGATGCCCAGAATTATAGAGGTATTTCTAAATTGTCGGCAATTCCAAAAGCCTTTGAACGTATTATCACTTCTCATTTGCAACATTTATGTTCCTCGCTTATATCACCGTGTCAGCACGGTTTTGTTAAGCGCAGATCGACTACCACCAACCTACTTGAATTGTCATCTATTGTAATAAATGGATTTAACCATAAAATTCAGACTGACGTTGTATATACAGATTTCAGTAAAGCCTTTGACTCTGTTAACCACTCTCTTCTTTTATTCAAATTAGATTTGCTTGGGTTTCCATATAATCTATTAACTTGGATTTCAAGCTATTTGAATGAGAGTACTCAGAGGGTTATATTTAAGAACGCTGTTTCAAAAATGATCCATGTGACATCTGGAGTGCCGCAGGGTAGTCATTTGGGCCCTTTGCTGTTTACTTTGTTTATTAACGATCTTCCCTCTATCGTAACACATTCTCATGTACTAATGTATGCTGATGATGTTAAGCTTTGTTTGACATACAATAATATAGAGTCTGGTTTTGGCTTACAATCAGACATTGATAATTTTCAAGTATGGTGTGAGTATAACCTCTTAAATTTGAACTGCCTAAAATGCAACGTAATGACCTTTTATAGGGTTACCCCTACCTTTATAAGTTATTCGCTTCAGAATTTGTCACTTGACCGTATATATTCAGTAAATGATTTAGGTGTTCTTCTGGACCCGAAGCTTAAATTTGACTGCCACATAATGTCGACAGTCAATAAAGCTATGAGTGTTCTTGGGTTTATAAAGCGTTGGTCAAAAGAATTTGATGACCCTTATATAACCAAATTATTATTTACCTCTCTTGTCCGTCCTATATTGGAATATTGTTCTTCGGTTTGGAGCCCACAATACCAAGTCCACATTGACCGTATAGAGTCGGTACAAAAAAAATGTCTCCTTTTTGCCCTTCGTAGTTTGAACTGGGATCAAAACGTAAGGCTACCTTCCTACCAGAGTAGATTATTATTGCTTAATTTACCGACACTTGCAAATCGTAGAAAAATGCTTGGTACCATGTTTATGCATAATCTTATAAGAGGTGATATTGATTCTGTAGAACTTGTTAGCCGCCTAACTTTTAATGTTCCCGTTAGACTAACACGTAATTATCATCCTCTTAATTTACCTCGATGTACATCAAATTTTGGTCTGCACGAGCCCTTTCGCGTTCTATGTAATAACTATAACGTTCTTTATCATTTAATTTGCACATCAACTTCTATCCCGGTATTAAAAACTAACATTTTAACTCATTTGCTTCTCTCCTAACTGCATGCTTTTTTTTCATTATTTGTCCCGTCTTTATTGGTTTTATGTATTCTTCCTCGCGAACTCGCATTTTTGCCCAAATTTACAAAAGGGCCCGCGCGTAACAAGCACGTGCTTGGTGTCGTTGGGCCACTTGTTTGTACTTCTCGTAGTGCATCAACGTCCATCATATATAATATCCATAGGTTCCTGGGATTGATTTTGTTTACCCTGATCTACCCAGTTGTCCTGTTTACGCCATGAATCGTTGATCTGATACTTGTTTGGCTTTTTGAAAAAATGGGGATTTTTTCTGGACCGTGGTCGGCACCAGAATTTTTCCCTTGTTTCTCGGGAGCTTTGTGCTGGCCCTTGTGATAATCTGTATTCTGACTTCTTTGCTCAGCTACTTTGGCATATGTGGCCGCGATACTGGCCTCTGCCTCTCTAGCTAATGCCAGTACTGCTGGCAGGTCTTTTGGCTGTGCTGGAAATACAACAGCCCTTAGTGATTTTTTTAGACCGGAAATTAATACGTGTAGGGCGTCAGCCCTAACTTCTGTATTGAGTAATGAATCCCTTTCGTCGTCACGTGTCATGACAATTTTGTTTGTAACGAGGGTCAATTTTCGTTCGACCTCATCGTCATACTGCATGAGTGTTTGGTCGCCCTGGCGGACGGACTCAAGTCCCTGCCGTAATAGGCGCAAAGATGGTTTATCTGCGTAGGAGCAGTCTAATCTAGCTAGTATGGCTTTAAAATTAAGCACTGTATTATAAGAAACCAGCAGCGCGCGCGCTTGTCCCTTAATTTTGTTTCTAATAATAGTAACGGATTGGTAATGCGCGGAACTGCCCTCGTAAGACTCGAATAATTCATAGGCATCGGTGGCGGATTGCCTCCATGCCACGTACTCATCTTGTACGCCAGTAAAATCTGGAATTGACTTCACTATATGTAATGGTATATCGCACTGTGGTGCTCCCGGTACTACCTTTACCCTCTGGTAAGATTCTACCTCTGGCGCTTCTATACGCAAGCTCTGAAGCTGTTGATTAACGGCATTGATCTGACCCGCGAATTCGGCTCGGAGCCTCTGTTCTTGGCTAGCTAATGCGGCCTGAATTACCGCCTCTATTTGTGCCGCGTTCATGGTTTCTGCGTTATTTTCTTGTTGTGCCCGTGCTGGTTGATAACAACGGATTAATTCTTCTTCACTGTCACTGTCAAGTCTTCTTTTAGTTTCCCTATATGGGCCTGGAAAACTTATAAGGCCACTAATTAGTTGACACTAAACACAAGTTATTTGAAGGCTGAATGTTTTAGTTCGACATAATGAATTTTATATATTATAATTATACCCGTTACTCGTAGAGTAAAAGGGTATATTGTATTCGTGCAAAAGTATGTAACAGCTAGAAGGAAGCATTTCCGACCATATAAAGTATATATATTCTTGATCAGGGTCACTAGCCGAGTCGATATAGCCATGTCCGTCTGTCCGTCCGTCTGTCTGTATGAACGCTGAGATCTCGGAAACTATAAAAGCTAGAGGATTGGTATTTGGCATGAAGATTCTTGGAGTTCCTACGCAGCGCAAGTTTGTTTCAAAAGGGTGCCACGCCCCCTCTAACGCCCACAATCGCTTATATACGATTTTAAAAATTTCAATATTTCGGAAAAGTAAAAATGCAGTTTTATTGTGTTTATCAATACCTATCGAAATGTAGAAGACATTTTTCAAATCGGACCATTCGTTAAAAAGTTATGCGTGTTCAAATTTTCTATCTTCATCTCCCTCGCACTCCCTTTACCTGAGTAACGGGTATCTGATTGTCGGGGCACCCGACTATAGCGTTCTCTCTTGTTTTCTTGTTGTGCCCGTGCTAGTTTATAACTACGGATTAATTCTTCTTCACTGTCACTGTCAAGTCTGCTTTTAGTTTCCCTATATGGGCCTGGAAAACTCATAAGGCCACTAATTAGTTGGCACTAAACACAAGTTATTGGAAGGCTGAATGTTTTAATTCGACATAATGAATTTTATATATTATAATTATACCCGTTACTCGTAGAGTGAAAGGGTATATTGTATTCGTGCAAAAGTATGTAACAGCTAGAAGGAAGCATTTCCGACCCTATAAAGTATATATATTCTTGATCAGGGTCACTAGCCGAGTCGATATAGCCATGTCTGTCTGTCCGTCTGTCTGTCTGCCTGTCTGTCTGTCTGTCTGTCTGTATGAACGCTGAGATCTCGGAAACTATAAAAGCTAGAGGATTGGTATTTGGCATGAAGATTCTTGGAGTTCCTACGCAGCACAAGTTTGTTTCAAAAGGGTGCCACGCCCCCTCTAACGCCCACAATCGCTTATATACGATTTTAAAAATTTCAATATTTCGGAAAAGTAAAAATGCAGTTTTATTGTGTTTATCAATACCTATCGAAATGTAGAAGAAATTTTTCAAATCGGACCATTCGTTAAAAAGTTATGCGTGTTCAAATTTTCTATCTCCATCTCCCTCGCACTCCCTTAACCTGAGTAACGGGTATCTGATTGTCGGGGCACCCGACTATAGCGCTCTCTCTTGTTTTCTTGTTGTGCCCGTGCTGGTTTATAACTACGGATTAATTCTTCTTCACTGTCACTGTCAAGTCTGCTTTTAGTTTCCCTATATGGGCCTGGAAAACTCATAAGGCCACTAATTAGTTGGCACTAAACACAAGTTATTGGAAGGCTGAATGTTTTAATTCGACATAATGAATTTTATATATTATAATTATACCCGTTACTCGTAGAGTAAAAGGGTATATTGTATTCGTGCAAAAGTATGTAACAGCTAGAAGGAAGCATTTCCGACCATATAAAGTATATATATTCTTGATCAGGGTCACTAGCCGAGTCGATATAGCCATGTCTGTCAGTCCGTCTGTCTGTCTGTCTGTCTGTCTGTCTGTCTGTCTGTCTGTCTGTCTGTCTGTCTGTATGAACGCTGAGATCTCGGAAACTATAAAAGCTAGAGGATTGGTATTTGGCATGAAGATTCTTGGAGTTCCTACGCAGCACAAGTTTGTTTCAAAAGGGTGCCACGCCCCCTCTAACGCCCACAATCGCTTATATACGGTTTTAAAAATTTTAATATTTCGGAAAAGTAAAAATGCAGTTTTATTGTGTTTATCAATACCTATCGAAATGTAGAAGAAATTTTTCAAATCGGACCATTCGTTAAAAAATTATGCGTGTTCAAATTTTCTATCTCCATCTCCTTCGCACTCCCTTTACCTGAGTGACGGGTATCTGATTGTCGGGGCACCCGACTATAGCGTTCTCTCTTGTTTTCTTGTTGTGCCCGTGCTGGTTTATAACTACGGATTAATTCTTCTTCACTGTCACTGTCAAGTCTGCTTTTAGTTTCCCTATATGGGCCTGGAAAACTCATAAGGCCACTAATTAGTTGGCACTAAACACAAGTTATTGGAAGGCTGAATGTTTTAATTCGACATAATGAATTTTATATATTATAATTATACCCGTTACTCGTAGAGTAAAAGGGTATATTGTATTCGTGCAAAAGTATGTAACAGCTAGAAGGAAGCATTTCCGACCCTATAAAGTATATATATTCTTGATCAGGGTCACTAGCCGAGTCAATATAGCCATGTCTGTCTGTCCGTCTGTCTGTCTGTCTGTCTGTCTGTCTGTCTGCCTGTCTGTCTGTCTGTCTGTCTGTATGAACGCTGAGATCTCGGAAACTATAAAAGCTAGAGGATTGGTATTTGGCATGAAGATTCTTGGAGTTCCTACGCAGCACAAGTTTGTTTCAAAAGGGTGCCACGCCCCCTCTAACGCCCACAATCGCTTATATACGGTTTTAAAAATTTTAATATTTCGGAAAAGTAAAAATGCAGTTTTATTGTGTTTATCAATACCTATCGAAATGTAGAAAAAAATTTTCAAATCGGACCATTCGTTAAAAAATTATGCGTGATCAAAGTTTCTGTCTCCATCTCCCTCGCACTCCCTTTACCTGAGTAACGGGTATCTGATAGTCGGGGCACCCGACTATAGCGTTCTCTCTTGTTTTATATTTTGAAATTACCTTTCAATCGTGGTTAAGCCGAACGTATATAATCCTAAAATTGAAGAATATCTTTCTAAACCCCCGCTTAACACTTCGCGCACCGTATATAAACATTACATCGCGCCAATAAACATATTTATTTGAATTACAATTCATCTGCTGTTGCCACAAAGGGCTTTGCTGGTGCTTTGTTTTTGTTCTCTATCGCCGTTTGTCGCGTCTGTTCTTTACACCCGCTCGCCAATTGCTCTCTCAAGTGTCCTAACGGTCCTCTCTCCGTGCACTTCACTTTGAGCGCTTCGTCTCTGTCATCGCCTTGCTTGCTCTGGATCTTCGAATTGGCTCTCCGAATCGACGGCTCTCCCATCAAGTATTCTAACGGTCCTCTCTCCGTATACTTCGAGTGGGTCGCCTCTCTCATCGCCTTGCTTGCTCTGGATCTTCGAATTGGCTCTCCGAATCGTCGGCTCTCCCATCACCGTATCTGCCGCTATCTGGTGTTCTGCACGTCTCTTTAATCGCCCACTGCCTGCTCTTCTGCACGATTCTCTTAACTGTCTGTTATCACTAAATCACTAAAATGAGTGTCGTCATCTGTTCCGCAAAGAAATGCGAGTTCAATGGTGTTATCATTGGAGATAATTATTTGTCTTGTTGGCTTTGCGACAATTGCGCTCATATAAAATGCGCAGGACTTGGTCAAAACGGCCGTGTAGTGGATCTGATCTCGAAGAGATGCGGCTTAACCTGGTTCTGCCCTACCTGCCTTGTACTCACTCAGGAGATGAAAGCCTTTATGAGGCAAACAAGGAATGCGCTTACAGAATTTCGAAAGCAGCTGACCAGCAGCTTTGAAATTTTCTCAACTATGGAGACGCAATTTCTCGACTGTAAACTGCTTAATGAATCACCAAAGAGAAAGATTGCGAATAATAATAAAAATTCGCTGCAAATTCCATCTCCCTGTATTGCTGCAGTTGGGATTCCGTCACCTATTAGTGCGAGCCTGAACTCAATCTTGGCTGTCGACAACTCGGCTGGACCTGGCACATCGGGATTGCAGTCTAGCTTCGCCTTTAACAACACTTCACCTGTATCTGAGCATGGAGCATCTGGATTGCAGCCTACCCATAATACCGATCATGCTACTACAATCGCACCGGCCGCGCTTCCTTCGAGCCAACCGGCTGCTAATCAACCCCTCAGTGCTATACCACTATCAGGCGTGGCTCCCAGATCCAATGCGGCTGATCTACCTCTCAGAGGCATTGCACCTAATAGGTCGGTCTTTGTTTCTCGTCTCAATCCGGAAGCCACTGCTGATTGTGTTAAAAACTACCTGTGCCAAAAATTGGGTGCACAACCTAATAGTATAAGTGTCTTTAAATTTAATTTCAAACAACCACGTGATATCTCTTCTTTTAAAATTACTCTTCCAGAATCTATGTTTTCTAAAGCTTTAGATCCCACAATTTGGCCAGAGCACACTATAATGCACGAATATATCCGCAAAGGCGCATCTCAGGATCCCAATTCTGTTATTGCAAAAAACTAAATCGCTCAATATCTGTTGCTTATCAGAATGTTCGTAGTCTATTGGGGAAACTAAAAAGAGTTTACTCTAACAGCACCTTGCTGGATTTTGACATTATTGCTATAACTGAAACCTGGCTAAACTCAACTGTTTATGATCAAGAAATATTCGTTAACAAGTTTGCTATTTATAGATTAGACCGCCCAACTCGTGGCGGTGGCGTTCTTATTGCGGTACTAAACTCTTATTCTTCTGAACTTATTCCTTACGATAATATTCACAGCATTGAATTTATTGCAGTTAAAATTACTACCGATAAATGTAATGTATTTCTTACTTGCTCCTACATACCCCCTGGATCTGATCCTGCTGTTTATCTTCTTCACCTTTCAGCTATTTCTGTCGTTTCTTTATCTGTTGGTGACGCCGATCAACTTATTGTCCTGGGTGATTTTAACTTACCTCATCTTTCATGGCTTCCTAACTCAGACTCTAATATTTTATTCCCTGAAAATCAACATGAATTTGTAGATGGGTTAACTAATTTGTCACTTGGACAAGTTAATTCCATAAAAAACTCTAGAGAAAGGATCCTTGACCTAATTTTTGTTAGTGATGTCTCTGTGGCAACTGTTTCCAGATGTGATCCTGTGTCCACACCGGAAGATTTGTACCATCCTGCTCTATGTCTAAGCGTTGATATAAATTTTGAAACTACGAATCAGTCTGCCCCACAATGCGTTAAGTGTTTTAGGAAAACTGACTATATTGGATTAAATTCCCACTTGGACCGTCTAAACTGGTCGACCTTATACTCTTTCACTGACCTTGATAGCGCAGTTCTTTGGTTTAATGAATCGGTTTGCTCTGCCTTAGATACCTTTGTCCCCGAAGTTTCCGTTGGTAACTCATTAAAGCCTCCTTGGTTCTCCAGGCATCTGTCCTACCTTAAAAACACAAAATCGCGTCTTTTTAAAAAATATAAAAAATCTGGGTCCCCCTCTGATTTTTCCCAATATGTTATTGCCCGATCTAATTTCGTAATATCTAATAATCAATGTTATGCTGAGTATATTGCTGAATGTAGACAAAATATCAGATCTGACCCTAAAAAATTCTATTCCTTTGTAAATTCAAAAAGAAAATCTAATGTATTTCCGCCATGTCTCCATTTAGGTAATCTTTCAGAATCTTCCGATATTAACATTTCAAACCTCTTTGCAACTTTCTTTCAATCTACATACTCATCTCTCTCGTATAACACATCGACTAGTTATCCATACGCTTTGCCTCACATTAATAATATCCACATCCCACCTTTTACAATCAGTGACGTTCTAAATAGTATGTTGACTATTGACGAGTCTTTCTCCGCAGGTCCTGATAAAATTCCGAGTTGCATAATCAAACAGTGTGCTGCATCTCTTTGCGGCCCGATCACTTTTCTATTTAACCTCTCACTGCAACTGTCATTCTTTCCAAGTATTTGGAAGACATCTTTTTTAATCCCTCTTCACAAGAAAGGCTCTAAAACTGACGTTGGTAACTACCGAGGTATTGCCAAGCTGTCTGCGATCCCTAAGCTTTTCGAACGTCTAGTAACCTGTCAGATTCAGCATATGTGTACTTCAATTATTTCAACATCCCAACATGGATTTGTTAAGAAACGTTCTACTTCTACCAATCTTCTCGAATTTTCATCCTTAATTCATTGCAGTTTTCTCCAGAAGAAACAAACAGATGTCATATTCACCGATTTCAGCAAGGCGTTCGACTCGGTTAACCACTCTTTACTTCTTCATAAACTATCTCTTATTGGATTTCCTCCCTACTTACTTGATTGGATTTCGTCATACTTGTCAAACAGATCTCAACGTGTATTGTTTAAAAACGAAATATCTTCTCTGGTAAATGTTACTTCAGGCGTACCACAAGGTAGTCACCTGGGACCATTACTATTCATTTTGTTTATTAATGACCTCCCACAGGTGATGTCCCACTGCACCACTTTTATGTATGCGGATGACGTGAAAATCTGTATGTCTTTTTCCAATCTAAGCTCACATCTTCTTATTCAGTCTGACCTTAATAATTTCCAGGCTTGGGCCTCAACAAACTTGCTATCCCTGAATTATTCAAAATGTAAAACAATGTCGTTCTCCCGCACTACTGCCCACACAACCTCGTACACTCTTGGAAACTCCTTATTGGAGCGTGTGGAGAAAATTAATGATCTTGGTGTGTTGTTCGATCAAAAACTTTGTTTTAATAGCCATATCTCAGTTATAGTCAGTAAAGCTACCGGCGTCTTAGCCTTTATTAAGCGTTGGGCAAAAGAGTTCAATGATCCGTATACAACTAAATCGCTATACGTAAGCCTAGTTCGCCCAATTATGGAGTACTGCTCTGAGGTATGGAATCCACAATATGTATACCAACAGAATTTAATAGAATCGGTTCAAAAACAATTTTTAATATTCGCTTTGCGTAACCTTAATTGGGATCCTGATCGGCACTTACCACCTTATTTGTCCAGGCTAAAACTGATTGACCTAAACACCTTAAAACACCGCAGATTTTGTAACGGTGTAATATTTATACACAAACTGCTGAGCGGTGCGGTGTATTCTCCAACTCTGTTGAGAGACATCAATATTGCAGTCCCGTCAAGATACACTCGTGCCTTCCGTCCTATCCGTTTACCAATTGTGAGATCTAATTTTTCCCTTCATGAACCATTCCGTGTTTTATGTACTAATTATAATTTAGCCTATCAATGTATATCTTTTGAGTCTTCCATTGATTTTATATCCTCCCAAATTTACTGTTACCTCGATTCACTAAACGTATAAATGTATAAATTGTTAAGTTGTTAAGTTAGCTGTCCATAGTTAACTATAAGCCAAATAAAAAATTTATAACCGGGTGCTTGAAACTTTTTCTTTATTTTATAAAATTTTCTGAATTTTAGAAATTGTTTTCTTGAAGCTAGGAAAAAAGACCATAGAAACAGAATTTTATGAAAATCTTTTCTTAAATTTAGAAAAATGATTTTTTTTCTTGAATCTATGGTGCTTTTTCCTAGTTTGCTCTCCAAAATTTTTCTTTTATTAATTACGATTTCGCCATTAAATTAAGAAAAAATGTACTTCAGCCCTTCCTAGAATCTAGAAAGTCGCCATAAAAAACACGGTACATTTTTTTAAATTTAAAGCATTTTTCTGAATTTAAAAAAAAATTGTCTTGAAAACAGAAAAGTAGAAAAGTATAAAAGTAGTTTTTATTTCTTTTATGCTTCTCATTCTTTCTTCGAAACGAAAAATAAGAAGACATGCGGTTAGACCGCGGCGCGTTGCGACGACAGTTTTTGGCGTATGTATGTATATGTTTATGTGTGTTTGTGTATAATAATTTAAAACACCCTATGAGTTATAATTATACCCGTTACTCGTAGAGTAAAAGGGTATATTGTATTCGTGCAAAAGTATGTAACAGCTAGAAGGAAGCGTTTCCGACCCCATAAAGTATATATATTCTTGATCAGGATCACTAGCCGAGTCGATCTAGCCATGTCCGTCTGTCCGTCTGTCCGTCTGTCTGTCTGTCTGTCTGTCCGTCTGTCCGTATGAACGCTGAGATCTCGGAAACTATAAAAGCTAGAAGATTGGCATTTTGCATACAGATTCTAGGAGTTCCTACGCAGCGCAAGTTTGTTTCAAAAAGGTGACACGCCCCCTCTAACGCCCACAATCGCTTATATACGATTTTAAAAATTTCAATATTTCGGAAAAGTAAAAATGCAGTTTTATTGTGTTTATCAATACCTATCGAAATGTAGAAGAAATTTTTCAAATCGGACCATTCGTTAAAAAGTTATGCGTGTTCAAAGTTTCTATCTCGATCTCCCTCGCACTCCCTTTACCTGAGTAACGGGTATCTGATTGTCGGGGCACCCGACTATAGCGTTCTCTCTTGTTTTATTGATATAATATCCTAGCGCTGCAAGCGTAAGCTTATTTATATTGCGCTAGTCACTATATAAAATACTTAAAAGCTAACAATTTTCAAAATCATGTGACGCATCGCTTCACGAAGCACACATTTTTATTTTCTATTTCATTAACTTTAATACCATGTTGTTTAAGTTTATCTATAAGACGCCATGAAGGATCTTGTTATTAGGTTTAAGAGGAATCCCTGAAGTATTATCGGTTAACAAAATTAAATTTAAACCTAAGCGCGCCCTAAACAACGTTGCCAGATCGCAAGACTTTGCCAGATCGCTACGCGATCAAACCACCAGGTGGCCAAATTGACTATCGATGGTCAGCCCCGCTCGATATTTCGACGAGTGGCAACGAAACCATGAGTCGATGACCGACATTGCTCGATATTTCGACGGGTGGCAACCCAAACCGAGTTGATGTTCAGGATCAATCGAAATGATTCGCTCTCTTGGTTCCGGACGGCTGAAGGAAGCAGACGTGTGCTCCACAACTGGGTAAAATAACTTGTGAATCAACGCGTGTGACTTAGATCCTAAGAACTCGGTGCAGCAGCAGGGAAATAAGACAGGATAAGGAAATAAAGTGAAACTTCGGAATTATAACCCACCTGCGTATATTCGGTAACAGTGTAGTTCTTTGAAAAAATAACCCTAATCCTTCCTGAACCCGTAGTTAGTGATACTTCAGGCGTGGCTACGGTAATACCTGGTACTCCCAGAGAACGCCGGCGTGCCCCTGTTGGAAGCACATCCCCCCCCCTTTTTCACCCCTTCAGGCGTGGCTACGGTAATACCTGGTACTCCCAGAGAACGCCGGCGTGCCCCTGTTGGAAGCACATCCCCCCTTTTCTCCCCCTTCAGGCGTGGCTACGGTAATACCTGGTACTCCCAGAGAACGCCGGCGTGCCCCTGTTGGAAGCACATCCCCCCCCCCCCTTTTTTCTCTCCCTTTCAGGCGTGGCTACGGTAATACCTGGTACACCCAGGGATCGCCGGATCCTTGCCAGATATAGGCGTCTCATAATCAGGAGTCGCACAAGTACGCGGGAGCACCACGCGTGTTTTCCCCTCCCCCCTTCTCCTCTGGCTAGCCACGCAAAGCCTGCCATTTTGTGCGTCGCGGTCCCAGCAATCGCGACTTACCCGATCCAAGAACCCTCGCCTACGATTTCCTTTTTAAAGCAAGTCTCCTGTAGATTACAAATTTCTTGTAAGGATCTCTGGCGCGACTGAGACTCACCCCGGCCAGAGAACTTCGTTACAAATGGCGCCCGAACAGGGACTTGTAGGGTAAAATCCTGGGAAAATACCACCTTGTAGAGCAGGGTTAAAAATTTTTGGACGGGTAAACTACGGTTTCGGTGCACCGAAAATTGGCGCGAAAACCTAGAAAAGCGCGCAGTACCACGTGGAGAGTGACGCCATAAAACGCAAGTCGTGACGCGACCGAGTGAAACGCAGGCAGCCCACGAGCTGACGTCGCAGTACCGACAAGTAACGCGAGCGAGTGAAAAAGTAAAAATACCAAAATACCAGAACACAAAAATAAATTCGCCATCACAACAAAACAAACGAGCAATACAAACTGTATATCAAAACTACAGAGAAAAAGAAAACAAATATAAGCACACAGGAGACGAGATGCCAGCCACGGAAGGAGAAAATGCCCAAGCGCAGAACAAAGGAGCAGCAAATGATCCTGGTGAGTCTGTTCCAATTAGACTTAAGAATCCTGGGGTGGGAACAACTTGGATCTATTCCCGTCGCAAGGAGAAATTATTAGCATTTGCCGGAGAGTTTGGGTTTCAGTCAGAGGGCCGCGTCGAGGACCTACAGAAAAACTTCGCCACCTTCGTCAAGCATTCGGAGCTGCCCGAGGTAATCTGGGGAAAACTTAAGTCATTGGAAATGCATTTCGCGTCGCGCGCTCCAAGCCCAAACCTGGGCGAGGATAAAGACAATGCCACCGACGATAAGGCCTCCGTCTCGAGTGCAATGGGTAATAGGAATATGCACTCACTGCTTGTCCCCGGTAATCTTCGCCCCGGTAGTCCAGGCATTACCATAAACGCACCGCCGACTCAAGGAGCCCCAGGAATCGATTTCTCTAGAGGTTTTACAAGCACCCCGGAGAGAATTCGCCAGTGGGGACTTCAATTTGATGGCCGATCAGACCCCTTAACCTTCATCGAGCAGGTTGAGAGTCGCGCAGTGTCCTACGGCATAGAATTACGGACACTCCCTCGAGCAATGACAGAGCTTTTGACCGACCGGGCAGATAAATGGTTCCAGACCTGCCGCTTACAAGGGGCAGACTGGGCAACCTTCCGAAAGGAATTTTTACCTCCGCGATACCTTCAACGACTCGACGATAGAATTAGGGGGCGAGACCAGCAGGACGGAGAAAGTTTTAAGGACTTTGCGCTGGATCTCCGCGTACTCATGAGACATGCGGGTTACACGGAGAAACAGGAACTCGACAGGCTCTACGAGAACGCCGCACCGGAGTACCAGATGTACATACGCCGCCACGAGTTTCAAACTATCGGAGAACTGACTCAACTTGCCACGGAACTCGAAACCGTTAAGCAACGTAGCGTAAGCCGGGAGAATTCCCGCAAACTCCAAGTCACAACCTCTCGCGCTTCACCTGTGGTACCCCAGGAAAACTCTTGGAACTCCCGGGCCCCTCCAAATCGGCCAGGGAACTCAGACGCAGAGCGAGGACCTCGACAACCAGCCGCGCCTATATCGAATAGAATTATCACGCCGTCGCAAATAATTGACGTGAGAAACGCCTGCGGCAACTGCGGGGAACAAGGACATTTTTTAGTCGCGAGTGTAGAAATAGCCGAAGATATTTCTGTTGGGATTGTGGACGACAAGGAGTTCGTACAATCGATTGCTGTCGAAAAACGCAGCCGGGAAACGGACCGAGTCCTCGCGTTGTGCGGAACACGACGGGGACCGACGAGCCAGGGAACACCCTGTAAACGCACCACTCAGAGTCGAAGGCGGGAAGATAGTGGCCACTGTAGGAATTGGAGGACAGACTAGGTTGGCCACAATAGACACCGGGGCGTCACGCAGTTTCGTAAGTCAGGAATTTGCAGATGCAGTCGGCGAACGACATCAATTCAAAGAAATGCGAACCCAGATAAGTCTTGCCGATAATTCGATGATTGAGGTATCGAAGATTTTTATAGCCAGGATCACACTCGTGCATGACCTTCTCGAAGTACCGCTGCTCGTCATGCCATCCATGCTGGAACCTCTGATTTTAGGATTAGATTTTCTATGTAGTATCGGCACGACCATGCGCTGCGGGACGGCAAAGCTGCGACTTCCATCGAGACTCAACCCAGTGGAATTACGGAGCATGAGCTGCAACAAGAGAGGACAATCCATTGAGCGCCATCCTTACGGACCTATCGCAAACCAGGAGAACGCTGACCAGAAATGCGCTGACCAGGACCCTTCACGCATACACGGACCAAAACACCGTTACGAATCAGGAAAGCCTGTCATTCACCAGGAACACGCAGAACAAACCCCCACGCGCATATCGGAACCATCCGAACCACCAGGACCCGCAAGAACAGAGGAGCCCCAGCAACACAGAGCAAAGCAAGTACAAGAAGAAACTACGTTGAGCCCCCGGACTCAACCAATCCGGATCACGGAGGCGGAACCGCCGCAGAAACCAGACGCGCAGCATGTCGCGGAACCAAGCGACGACGTTAAAACTACGCCAAAGGATACTCAGAAAACATTAATGGAGCCGCGATCGTTGGACGAAGGGCAGGAGCAGCAGGTACAACACTTTCTTGGCGAACAGCTCAAGAAATTCGAGGGGATGACAGGCGTATCGACTATCGCTCAAC